>CM021697.1:97253892-97318565 GCA_011074415.1 Stictonetta naevosa
AAAAAAAAAAAAAAAAAAAAGCTTTGACACAGAGGCATCTCATGAAGAATCTGTAGATTCTTTGTCCCTTTTAAATGGTGTATTTTCCTGGTCTGCCTTTTCTCAACAAGAGTTCTGATTTACTGGCCAATATGTGGGAAGAAAGCAAAGACAAATGAAGTAACCTTTATTACATATTTTACTGATCAAGGTTTTGAGCTGATAATTCATTGTGTTTGTCACATAGAAGCATGTTGGGCAAGATCACGGAAAACAGTAAGTATAGAAATATGTCTTGAGTCGAACCTCTGAATTTAAGACCTGGTGTCCAGACCTGAGAATCAAGTCTCCATCCTTAAGGAATTCCTTAAGGACTTAAGGAATTATGAAGACTTTGATACAAGTAAATCTAGGACTTCTCTCTGCATTTGCATTGTGTGTATGGGAATGGAGAATGAATAAATGAGAGTAAGTGGTAAGCACCTCTGTCTTCCTATTGCACCATCATTTTAGTACAGCTGGGATCAGGTTCTAGATTCACAAGTGGTCGTGTCCTCATGACTGTAGTTGTCAAAAATCTACAGCAATTAACAGCTGTAATATAAGTATTGTTTGGTCTAGAATTCTGATATCTTAAAATATCCATAAGTACTGTGTTTTTGTTTTTTTTTAGGGAAAATTCAGTATTTAGTGCAAGCATTTGTTTTACATGACACATTTTTCTAAAAATCATTTAAATATCTCGAGATCATTTTTGATTTATTCGTATATAGTTTCACAGCAAAGTAGTCCAATGTGGCTGATTTATTTTATTTTATATTATTTTATTTTATTTTATTTTATTTTTCCTTTGAAGGCTTCCTTTTAGAGCAGTAAAATTTCTGCTCTCAGATAATGTTTTACACCCCTCTGTCAGCAAAAGGGACCATCCGCTTCCAGCCATCAAATGGCACCACTCTAGTGAGAGGCAAAATTAGGGTTCTGTTTAAGAGATATATATGCTTTTCTTAAAAACATGTATCTTGAAAACTGTATCAATTAATTACATAGCTAAATTAATCATTTATACGTGCTACCTAATGACCTGGTCCTTGATGCCATCCAAGTTATTAGCATTTTTTTCTTCAAGCATACACATTACTTATAGGGAGAAAATCATTTCCAGACTTATTACTTCAGTACTAATTGGAACTTACTGGAGATTTACAACGTTAGGCCTGAAGGTTCCATTTGGCTATTTCATTAATATGACTGATCTTTCTTTAACAGAAAGAAAGCATTATCTTACCTTTTATTAATGAATGTTTTTCAACAGTCTAGCTGCAGTGGATCTATCTCCTTGAAGTGTATGTTTGTGTAATCATCTCTTTAAAAACAAACAAACAAACAAACAAACAACTCATATCACTTATTTCCTTTTCCAAAAGCAAAATGAAGCAGGATGAGATTGATGGATGTAGAAATAAGAAGGTTAGGTAGATTGCACTTCTGCTGACTTTTGACTTTGGCCTAATAGAGATATATTGGGGTATTTTAAAATGGCAGATTGGGTCTAAAGATTAATTTTCGTATACTATTGCTTAAATCTATTCACTGTCCTGCTCACAGAGCTCAGTATAAAACACTTGGTAAACAAATTTGAATGATGCATTAATTGAAAGTAGAAATTTAATTCATTTTTATATGGAAAAAAAAATGCTTTGAAACATATACTAGGATACATAGAGATCGTTATTGTAAACAAAATTTGAGTAAGTATGCTAAGAACAGCGAAAAAATATATAGTTCATAAATAGATAGTTACCAAACAGTTTAAAGTAAACAAAAACATAAATGTATGCAAGAATAGTAAGATTTATACGTCTTTCTCTTTAGTACATTTAAATGGTTACTAATGATACTTAACATGTACTAAGTAGTTCTGCCTTTGTGAAAGAGTAAAAATGACCATAATAGAAGGGTGGGCGGGGGGGGGGGGGGGGGGGGGGAGGGGAGGGGACACAGGACGGGGGAAGAACACTGGTAGTGCTGTGAGTTTCTACAGCTTTGTCAGATAGAACAGACTTACACTACCATGGAAAAATATCTTATTTGAAACATGATCAGGATCTGGTCAGGTAGACTTTGAAATGAGCCTAGGCTATTTCTGAGTACTAATTACAAGATTCATTGATCTGTCCCAGATTTTATACCTGTGTCAGAGTAGAGGCTAGTCAAGGAGGATAGAAAATATGCTATTATTTCTTAAGCATATGTTTTCCTTTGGGGAGGGGGAGAAAGGATACACAGAACAGACCTCTGGCTTATTTTTATTTATTTATTTATTTATAAAAGAAAAATAACCTTAATCCTCAAATTAAGAAAAGGACAAATTTCTAAAGGTTAATTTTATTTTGAATGGCATCTGACCTTTAAAAATGGGTTTACAGGCTCTTCTCCCTACATTTAGTCTGATCAATGATGTAAAAAGTACCAAATATTTTACATCAGGTCCCTTTTCTTTTTTTTTTTTTTTTTTTTTTTGTGATACGTGCATCAGTGGTAAAACAATAATTTGCTGAATAGTTATAAAAGTATCTCATAGCCTGGTATGTTCAACAGATACGTTCTCACTTGAAAAAGAAAATAGTAATTTAAAATAGACAATAAGAACCAGTAGCTGCTGATACACACTAAGAGGTATCACGTTAGTATGACTTGCAATGCCACGTCAGGCAGAAGGTTGAAGGTCGGGCTCTGGGGGCAGCTGTGAAGTTCTGAAGGAGCCAATTCAATAAAGAAAACCACAGCGCTGCGCACAGGGGAGATTTATGGCCAGACTGGTGGATCCGCATCTGCTCTCTATGGTTTCATATGGATCCAAAATCTGGGTTTTGGGTTTCTTATCAGCACATCACTTAGGCTATTGAGAAACAATTCCCATCTGAGCTTGTTTCATTCTATCTTGTATAGGTAGATCGTTCATCTTGTCAAAAGGCACAGACACAAAAAGCGCTGTGGGACTGTGATTTCATCAGTCTGGATAAGGTTTGTTTGCACGCAGAAATGTTGATTTCTGTGCTAAGTTGCTGAGAGCATACTGGGGAACAATGCATGACGTAGCTAAAGCTGGTTTGAAGGAAGCTGATGCCACTAAGAAGCTTCCTGCATGTGTCATCCATCTGCCCCAGCAGCTATTAAGGGAAAAAGAAAGGCCTGCCTGCTTGTCTTCTTGTTCTAGCAATGGCCTGTAAACAGTTTGAAAGCTTTAGCACACTTAAATAATTTTGGGGCTCCTGGAGTAGTTAAGAGACAGCTTATTATTATAAATGTAAGTATCTTTTAATTAAAACTTCCTCAGGAATAATACATATACTTTCTGAAAAGAACACCAGGTAGAAAGTAAAATATCTTGTGAGGCCTAGTAGTAGAAGTTAGTTTTGTTTAAAAAGTAACTTTACACAATGAAAACCACATTTACATTGTAATAAAGATAATCAGAATCTGTCAGTACTTGCATACAAATTTATGTAAGATCTGATCTGATGCTTTAAAAAAGACCAACTTATTTCTCTTATTTCTCTTACAACCATTCCAACCATTTTAAAATATTTTTTTTAATTTTTATTTTTATTTATTTTATTTTTTTTTACGAAATGCATTTCAATGGCACTGCTCAACTGTAACTTGATTTGATGGAAGTGAAAGTTACTATAGTGAGCACATCTGATACTTGAAAATATGCTTTGAATTAACTTGGTTTGTTTGTTGCTGGGGTTTTTGCTTCCTTTTCTTTTTCAAAGGCACAGTGCTTCTTGAATATTTCTAAAATTCCTGGGGAATGTACTCTAATGACTTTTTTTTTTTTTTTTTTTTTTTTTTTCAAGGCGGGGGGGTAAGCATTCCCAGAAGATTGTTTTGAAGATATTTCCCTTCAGGGTTGGCAGGTGTGAGGATGAAATATCCAAGCCTTTCTGCAATATCAGGTTTAGAATTTCTTAAGGGAATGAGACTGCAACTAAGATGGTTAATAGTTCAGTAAACCCTTTAAAGCCAGGACGTTAACATGGAAAACTGAGGAGTATCAGTGTGAGACAAAGCCTGTTCTGACTTCAGCTTCTCTATCACAGTTGTAAAGTTTGGAAAAATAGAGATCAGAGTATGTAAGGCAGACTTGGTGTTTGGGAAAGTCTGTGCAATGAAGTATTCCAGTGTTTGCTCTTCAGCCTCTGATGTTCAAAGAGAGATGTTCCTCTAAAACTGGGTGAGGTCTGCCATGTTTGTTCTGAAACCTTTGTAGTGGCGCCTGATGGCTTGGTGCAAGGACAGCAGTGTGCAGTGGGGTCCCAGCAGCCCCCAGAGGCCAACTTTCTGCCTGGCCTGGTGTTGCAGCTACTATTGCTTCCTATCTTCTTGTGTGTTTCTGCAGTTACTCTACTACTAGGACTGTCACTCCAACAGGCAGCAGAAAATGTGGAAAATGTGTTAATTTGTGTTCCTAGTGTAAATGTAGTAAAAAATAATAATAATAAAAAAGACAATGTTTGACCTAACGGTACCTTGTAAATTAAAACTGTCATATTTTGACTCTTCTCACTTATTACTAGACATCTGAAAACAACATTCAGGAAGGATGCAATGACCAAATTGAGATATGTAGGAGAGATATAATCTGTGTACTACACTGAATTTTACAGTGATAAGATTACCTGACATAAACACAGCAATGTTATGGAAAACTCACTAAATTAAAAGAAAACTATGCCATTGTTGCTTTGGCTTTTTGACCAAACATTTCAAGCAATTAATAGATTTTCCCACACAAACACAACATCCAGCTTATGATTTTAGAAAGACTGTATCTCTAAAATACCTCGAAATAAAACACTCTAAATTCTGCCTGGTTTTCAAACCAAATGGAGAGCTATTTCTGTTTGTATTAATCATCCTGGAAAATAAAATTCCTCTCTGTATGTTCTGTACGTTACCACAGAAAAGCTACAGCTTTTCTTTGAAATTTCTTTTCCTTTTCCTGATGAGTTTATCTCTCATTTGGGTGGGAAGCTTTTTTTTATTTTTTATTTTATTTTTTTTCTTTTTTATTTTTTTTTCCTTTTTTTCTTTATTTTTTTTTTCTTTTTTTTTTTCACTTCTGGTATCTCAGAGATGATAGTGTTGCCAGCTGCCACTGCATGGGGGGATAGTTTCTGTGATTTGGACACCTGTCATTAAGAAACTGAAAACCATGCAACACAAACAGCTGCCATGAGTAATGATTAAATATTATCACACAATAAGCAGCTTGGACATGTTTCTCTTTTTGTATTGCACTATGAAATAAATGACGTAAGTGAATCATTTTTTGATATCCTCCAGCACTTGACATGCACTGTCAAGTGTTTCATAAATAAAAGGAAGGCTACTTTACTGACTCCTTGTTTTATTAGATTTAAAAATGCTTTTGTTATCTAGAGTGCTACAAAAGGTGCTTTCTTCCTCTAGTCCCGCATGCTCAAAACCAACTGTGTATTTTCCAGGACATGCTATAGTGCATATCCATGTGCGTCAGACTGGAATTGAGCCAGTATCTTATCCATCAGCATTAAGACATGACAGGGAGCTGTTCTCTGTGTGTGTGTCTATAGACCAGAATGTTATTGCACAGTATTCCAGATCTACTTGTATTTATACGATTCTGTTTCAAATGCTCCCAGTGTAATTAAAGTCAGCATTTCTAATCTGAAAGTCAAGCCATACTATCCCTCCTTGCCTGCATACATTTCATGTACAACTTTCATGCATTTTCTAAGTTTCAGGCTGTATTCTAGAAGAAGCTGTTCTCACCTGCTTTGTTTACCATTTTATAAGTTGTTATATATAGGGTTTTCATATGTCATTGGAAGATAGAAGTTGAAAATATTGAATGATGCTCAGAAATGCAACATAACATGATAATCATTAAAATAAAAAAATTCAACATAAGAAAGAGTAATACAATTATCATTACTCAGTTTATTCTGGGGTAGTAGAGCACTTCATATGCCACGTTTCTTCTATTTTCTATACAGAGAGCAGTGCTTTGCAAAATTAGTGGAAAGAAATTGTATGACTTCCTTGTTCTCATTGACACCATGCCCCTGTCTCCATCTGCTTGTCTAGTCTTTGTCCGTATCCTGGAGGGTTAAGTCAAGGGTGGAGCATGGCAAGCTAATCCACATCTTGTTTTAAAGCTATCTTCAACAGTTTGACTTTGGGAACATTTCAAAATAGATCCATTTGTACAGGTTGCCACAGATGATTTAATGGATAGGGAGGACCATGTTTTAGTTTGATTTCTCTTTCATTTAATTTCTGTTTTTATAATTTGTAGTGAAGAAAACTAAGAGGTCTACTTTACAGTTTTTTTTTTTTTTTCTTCTGTGCCAATATTGACCAAAATTATTATAACAATAGATTTATTGTTTAGACTTGACAGAATAAGCTGAGTATTTCTAATCCCTTCACTAAGGGAAGGTTTAATACTGGAGTGAGGGGGTGGGAGAGATGAAAGCAACAGTGTTGTGTGAACTTGAAAGTAGACCAGCTGTAACCTCACAGGAATGTGAAGTCTAGTGAACTTGACGGTATCCTTTCACTGATGTCTGCGCCATTTTCTGAAAAATCAGTGGATAATGTTTGTTCTACTAGTCTGCAGACTTTTTGTCCCATTTGTTTGGGCAGCGTGAGATGGTCTCATAAAATACAGCCTGTTACAGGCTTTAGTTCTGCACTTTGTCAAGCACATCATCTAAAAAAACAATAGTTTATGGATTGTTTGTCAGTCCTTCTCTTTTTGCTCTATAGCTGGAAATAAACGATGGGAATTATTAAACAATGAATTTATTTATTTCTAGTAAACTGCATCAATTGAAAAATCCTTGTTGGAAAATGAGCTTTTATTACCCCTTGAGTTGTTGATTTTGTTACTGCTGGGAGTGGTTTAAAAACCAGAGCACGGCTGTACAGTTTGCTACAAATATGTGGATAATTTAAGTGATTGTGTTGATCTGTGCAGGCTCATTCAAAAAGTAAGTCTCTATTTATCTGGTTTTAGGATTTTTGCTTGTATTCCCAGACATAGCTCCTTAGGGAAGAGAAAGTGTTGACTCCTCAGTGATGCCATTCTTCACATTGAAGGGTTACACATTTTGAGGAGGATAATAAATGTGCCCTAAGTGACAGAGCTGACATCTAGAAATCTGGAAGTGTTTTTGAATAAGCTATTCACAGGGTACAGCTAGGTTTTCATTTGAATCTATAATACGTGAGACTGAGTCAGTTCTAATTCATTTCTATACAGATTATACCTTCCTAAGCTTAATTACTATTCTTTTCCTAATATGTCCCTGAAGAGCTGCTATTTTACTGCAATTACTGCAAATGAAAAGGAGAATAAAATTTAGTGACAGTAAACTAGGCTCCTCAACTGCACATATTCATTTTTTTGTTGTTGTTGTTTTTCTTTTTCCTTTGCTGAATGAAAGCCAGCTCCTGGTTCATTATGAATTTAACAATCAATCTCTTAAGAGCCATAGAACCAAATCATTTTCTATTGAGATAATTAGGGACAGATATTGTTGAATTAAATTCATTTATTTTTTGTTACAGTGGCCTTAGGATACTTTTCAAATACTAAACATTAAATAGCATTTTTGATGAACATTCAATCATTGGTTTTATCTCCTGAGTTTTTTTGGGGGGAACAGTCTAGAATAGAATTATTAGATAAAAATTTTCATGATGCATTCATTAACACAATTATTTTAAATATCTTTAATTAGTGGTAAGTATCTGTGTGGAATTTACTTCTGGAATGTAATTAATAAATGAAGTAGGGGCTTTACAGAATGACTACAGATTTAATCCAGGTATGTATGTGATACAGTCTAAACTCCGAAGCAAAATCAAAGTAGTAGGATTTGAAATCCTGATCACAGCTAGTAAGAAAGCTGATGAACTTACAGCAAAGATAGTCTAAACCTTAAACTTCGCAAATGTGGGTTGGTCAGACTTGAGATATCAGAAAAACATAGGTGGTCCTATGCATTACAAAAGAAAAACAGAAAACACATACGTATGTATGCATTTCAAAGAGCTGTAGTAAGGAACCAGTTCTCTAGTCAGGCTCTAGTCTTGCTCTTTTTTCCACCTATGATTGACAGTAAGTAGGGTTTCAGAATGAGCTAGGCTCTACTATGAAAGGAAAAAAATATGAACAAGAAACCCCACGACTATACAAAATGTCCTCTTTCTTTTCACTTCTGGAACTTTTTTTCAACTGACACCAAATATGGCAATAGCTGTTTTAAAAGTTATTTCTTGGTATCAAATAATTGTTTTGTATAGCAAAACAATATGGAAAGCCATATAAATGGAAAGGAGTCTTAATCATTTCAGTCTTTGGCTAGCAAGATTTCTGGTCAGTAAAGATTTTTTCTCTCTCTGTCTTCATTCACTTGATATAGTGTCCTCGAAGGTAGCAGTTAAGAAATTTTGCTAGAATACCAAGTTGTTAAGGTTACATTTGTAATAGGAAAATTCTCAGGCAGAAGAAATTACTTGATATGATTTATTGTCAAAAGCAGATTTATTAAGAAATATATTATTTTCATTCAAAAACCTTCCTTTCTCGAGTATAAGATGCCCAAGATTAATTGTTTTTTTTTTGCAAAATTATTAACTGGATTTAATTAGTCTAGGTGACTTTGTAATATCTTAAAATATAGAAATAGCTGATGAAATACATCTAGTCAGGCAACTCAGCATTTTTTAAAGGCTATACTTTTTCCTTGTGAGATTTTATTGTTAGGGTAGAAACAATGGATATTTATTTCGAGTAAAATTAGGAGTCTCATGCTATGAAGCTTAGATTGGTAGGCATTTTGGGACCACAGCTATTTTAGTGATCAGTTATGTCTCAGATAGTTGAGACTTGATGAAAACTGAAAGGTCAGACCACGATGAACCTGATTAGGGGCACAGCATTAACTTCTGTTGTCCAGAGGCAAGGTTCATCTTATGGCATCTGGAGGAGTAGGACCTAAGCCTGGCTTTTTAAGGGATATGGCAATATTTGTGTGCATGCATTGGATGAAAGGAAGAGGGAAGACCTGCTTACCCAGACTAGTAAGGCACTGTCCTATCCTCAGGATATCAGTTTGGTGCAGGTTCAGGTGGGAGAGAGAAGACAGTGACAGATATTCAAGAATATACTTTGTGTTAATACCAAGTCAGATTTGGTTTGAGACACTGAAGGTAACTATAATCACTTATGTATGTTACCATGTAGCAGACAGTAAAACAATGCATTTTGTTTAGGCTTGAGATACTATTTTTTGCATTCATCCATGTTTATATAGGTTCCCATCTTCTATTTGTAAAAGACACACAGATTGCTAATGCTGAGGGTCTGAAGTTGAAAGCTTTAAATAATTGCAATTGTGTTGCAATTGAGAAGCACTGGCTGATTTCAGAATTAGGGGGCAGGAGTAACCTAAAGCATGCTAGATAAGAATTTTTCATTCACTGATACCTTCTCCTCATTGCTGTCTCCTCCTGTGCTACCTTATAGGCCAATTCACTTCAGAAAACCATTCTCCTTACCTTACTGCACTCAAAGAATGCTCACAAGGCGGAATTAGTATCACAATGCTTTTTTTTTTTTTTTTTGTAATTTCTCATATCACTTTTAATTTCTGATTTATAAAGACAACCCTATAGCATTACATTTGTAAGGTGTTTACAAGCTTACAGTCCAACGATTTGATGTGATGTAAATGCAAAGTTATGTATGTGTTCTCAAAAACATTGCTGTAGATTACGCTCACCACAATGTAGGAGTGATGTTAATGGCAGAATTTGGGTCATAGTGGTGTGGTGTCTGTATGGACTTAAGCTTTGTATTCTCTTAGGTTATTTCTCTGTGATCGTAGTACAGCTGTTGGGGTATAGAAGGACACCTAGGGTAGGTTGCTGCTTCTCAGATTTTAGGATAGTTAAGAGCTACATTTGTATACAATTCATACTGTGCAAAGAGAGGATTGCCCAGACCATAAAGGAGTATTTTTGTCAGGCAGTCATGTAAGTAATTGAAGGAAACCTTGTGAGAAATTACTCTTTTAGTCAAATAAGTTGGCTATATTTGTGGATCCAGTTCCTATCAAGCTCAATGTTTAAAAAATACTTGGTATTTATATGTGGCTAACTTCACCATTGTATTTTTAAGTATCTCAATGAAATTCTTAAACAGCAAAAAAGAACATGGTTTGAAACTATTCAAATCTGAATACACTTATTTGTTTCACTAAAGTTGTTGTTCCTCATAACCTGAATGCTATTTGAAACCAATGTTTTCATATATGAGGAGGTGAATATAATTTGTTGAATTAGACTGCCTCCAGCTATGACAGGGGGTTTCATGTGACATAAATACCTTAAAAAGGAAAATGAATAAGAGGAAAGCAATTGTATAGTTAATAGGAGTAGAGACCAATACATAACATAGGAAGAGGCATGTTGCGTAAAAAGTACAACATCAGCACAAATCAGGAAAGATGCTGAAGCCCTATGGATAGCGTTAGTATGTGGCCTCAGCTATTCTCTGTTGGCTAAGTAGCTCAGACCATGGTCGTACGATTCTTACAAAGTATTAAATATTTGTGAGGGATTATGTAAAAGTATAGTACTAATAAGTGCTAATTTTATACAAGCTCTGAATCTGTAGGCATAAATTCCTCCTTATTACATCAGGAAATTTAAGCTGAGTTTTTCTTTCAGGAAAACTGACATTAGGCTGTTGTTATTTCTGGTGGTAGATGAGTCTTCTGACTTGCATGTGTTGATGAGACCTAGCTGGATGACGGAAACATTTTTAGCTTTGTTTCCACAGAGACTGGGCAGGCTTGAGCTACCACAATTGTTGCAATGTGAGTCTGACCTGCAGTCAAACCAGTGGAGCCCACAGGTTTCCCTCTCCAGCCAAGAGCCTGCTCCAAGCACATGTGCTCTGTGGCAAGGCATAGAAGGTGCATGGAGGACTGCCCCTGGCTCCCTCAGTTGACAGAGTTATCAGTCTGCTAGCAATGAAACCACTCCAAGTGCACAGAGCACCATGCTTAAAGGCTGAGAAAGACAACAGGAGAATTACTCCTTTGGTCAAACCTCCTAGGTGAATTGCAAGTTTGAGAATTTCCTTCAAGTAAACACTTGCTTTTTTTAGGCACTTGGATTATGGCTGCTGTGTGAACAGATTATTTTGGTGTGTAGACTGTGGATCCGGTACTTGGCTTGAAGTTTTTGCTGGGAGGGAGGAGAGGAGCTAGAGGTAAGGCTGAAAATGAGTTAGCTTAACTGGGAGGCTCCCCCCTCACCCATATAAATGTGTGCTTTAGTAACAGACTAAAGGACTAAGCCGACTATCAGTGACACGCAAAGGCAGGACAGAAAATTCTGAACAGCAGTAAGCACTTGCTAGGTTGTCTCTATCTTCTCAATGCTTGATGACTCCTCAGCCATTTTCAGCTGTATAGGTCAGGTTTGTTTTTTCCTCTGCCATTTCTAGGGCTTTCAACCTAACTAATCTGTCAAATAAACCCCAGACGATTAATCCATTGCAGCTTTCCCTGCCAAAATAGCCATTACACCTAAATCATACTGATTTAGAAAAACATACTTAACAAAGAATAAATACTAAATTAATGAAAAAAAGAATGTTGAAAAAAACTGTCCTTGATTGTGAATATTTGAGATGGCAGTAGTGTGTAGATCATTTTTGAGTAACCAAAATAATTGGTTTAGGTTTTTCTGAGAGAAAAAAAAAAAATATTCCTACTAAAGGAAGGACATAGTACAAGAACCTTCCAAAAGTGAAGCCATCTTCTATTTAAGGGACTAAGTTTCCTTAGACTGACAATAATATTTTTGTCTGCAGATCAATCACCATATAAATTCTGAGATATTTCTCATGAGGTTTATTTTCATTGCCAAAGATGAAAAAAACTTTCTGCTGCTTTATGCGGACTCTTGACTGTGTCACAGAAGTCCCAATTTGATTGCTATTGAGTATGGTTATATTATGATTAATAAAAGTCTGTGAAGAAGTAACCCCTATTCAAAAGTATAGGGAAAACATTTGCAATAAAGTTTTTTGTTTGTTTGTTTGTTTGTTTTTTCCTGTCTAACTACAGAAATAAAAGCTTCTTTTAGAAAGTCTATTCTGATCAACTATTAAATTTGAATTAAAAATGTCAGTCATTAAAAACAATTTAAAAAAATAATTACTTCATTGCAAATGTTTCTGGAGGGGAAAAAAAATAACAAGGACTGTCTGCAATTAATGAATTGAACTTGGGAAAAAATCCTCTGTTTTGGTGTAATCTATTTTCAGTTTTCATTTTATGCTTTCCTTTTCTTATGACTTATCTTCTGTTGCATCTCTAGACCTAAAACATGGGCTTTAAATTAAACCTGAGGAATAGTAGTTGTCAAACATACCTGTATTTCATCTGAAGTTTGTGTTAAGACCTCTTATGTGCTGTTACAAGTAGAGTGGAAGTAGGATTTGACAGGTAAAGGGGTGTATGGGAACTTATTCAGTTTGGAACTTAAATCTTAAATCATAAATTAACTTCAGCAACGCTGCTGTATTCATGCTTTCCATCTCAGCTTTAGGACACATGACTTCTACTTGCACCTTGAGTTATGACAGGGATGCAGTATCTTAAAGATTTCTAGAAACTGTCACTTCAATGCATCTTTGAATTTGGATTATAACCTTGTTCTGCACTGTTCTGGAGAAATAGGTACGTCATTTGATTGCTGACTTTACTGGACATTTCATTTTAACACCTAAAAAAAAAAAAAAAAAAAGATTTTCTTTGTGCATTGATCTTCTTTGCATTTCAGAAACAGTACAGGGAAAGGGGAGGTACCACTGATTTGAAGAAGCCTTAAGCGCTGTGTTTCCCAAGGCTTTTGGGATACAGTCAGTCCCAGTAGCTGTGCTTATCAGATGTGTGTGCAGCTGAGAGTGAACCATGAGTATAGCAGGGGTGCGAAAGCAGCTGTAAAGTCCAGTCAAACCCTTGACCAATCCCTGAAAAACTGAAAAGGAAGCCACATCTCTTAGTCAGAGTTTTTAATGTTTACAGCAAGGAAAACCAGCAGCTATATAGCTGTAGAAGGAGGGGTATGTGAACTCTGGAGTTAGAAGTAATATATTACTTCTATACTCTATAAAATAATTTCTATATTCTGCTAGGGATGGATGATTTGCACACCTCTTTCCTTTTGAAGCACCCGTTCTTACTTCAAAGCAAATTTTGCAAGTTCTATTTGTACCTGTACAGACAAAAGGCTGGAAGGGAAGGCACATTAGGTTTTTGTATCAGGGTATGTTTTTAATGTCAGTACCAAGCAGTTAACAGTATTTTAGCAGTTATGAAGCACAGCAGTTCTAGGAGTGAGCACAGTGACATCCTTCAAAAAGAAGAAGCCTTGGTAAGTAGGAAAGTGAGGTTCTAAAGGCAAATGTGAATAGAGGCCCTTTAAAAACTTCTAAATAGTTAAAATATATATATATATAAGAAAATATTGCACTTCTATCATATTTCATTTTGGTATGTATGTCTTTAGTATCCAACTCAGGATATTCTGTGATTCTAATATTATTATTATTTTTTTTTTTTTTAAAGAAGAAAAAAAATCGAGAGGGGGATTACTTTGTGATTTTTTATTTTTATTTTTTTAATTTTTTTACAGGGATGAAAGAAAATCTTCCTCTACAGTTTGTGCAGGTTTTAATTAAGATGTGTACAAACCTAGTAATGTTTTAGTATATTAAGAAGAAAACAGACTAAGACACATCTGAAGTTATGCTAGTTTTTTTGTTGTTGTCTTCTGTGGGGTAACACTGTGAATGTTTTTTCTTATTGCAGGAAAAGCTTTGCAACTGTTATAAAAATTTTTGATCAAGCATTTAAATAGAAACTTCACCAGCATAATAGTATTATCTTTTACTGGATTATTGAGGTATAAAAGAAGCCTGATATTTCAGTAATTGAAAAATAATACTCAAGCAGTAGAACTTGTTCTAACACCAGATGATAGGAGTGTGTTCTGTTCTGGAATTCTGAATATCATTAAGGAATGCTGAGAATGGAATTTCCAAAGTGCATTTGAAGTAATACAATATTTATGATGGTAAAGAATGTACCATTGGCTTCCCACATAATCCCTTGAGGCTCGTTGGCTGCATAATTAATATAGGTATAAATTAGATTTCAGTAAAATCAGATGATGATTTCATTTTTTAGCAAAAAGACAAAGGCAGGGATCAGAAAGCTTGGTAACATATGACTGGCCTTTTTAACTATCTATAAATGACACATTATCTTATGTCGGGCAATAATGGTGGTGGGTTAAAACAGCTATAGCTGATGGCTAAAAGCAGGAGATTGCTGACTCTGTGATAAAGAGTGATTGCTGCAGTCATTGATGAAGAGGTTTGAAAATTGCACTGATTGATTGTTTGCCCTGATGAGCATGTGGTGTCCCATTAGAATGCTTAATCGTCAAAGTCAAAAGTCACTAATTTTCTATGGAATCTAACTTAAAAAGTGGACTTCTCAGCTAAAATTAACTGTGCAGTAATATTTGTGCATAACCTACATCTGGGTTTAGAAATTCCTTCTAGGACTGGAATTAGTGAAACCAAACATTCAAAATGCCAATCCCTTATGTATTACCTTCTCATCTGTGTGACCTGTTATCATGAGACCACCAACCCATTAAAAGCATACACTGAATTCACTGATGCTGGCCAGAAGTTTCAGAAGTGGAGTAGGTAGAGTTTTTTAGAAGCAAAACTAGGATATTTTGAAATTAACTATTGACTCTAGACTTCTGGCTCCTTTCCCAAGGTTACTGAGAGTCATATTCATTTCCTTAGGGAGAGACCCTGTTCTGGTTGAAATCAATGGGAATTTTGACACTTCAGTATAGTCAGGAATTCCCTTTAGATGCCTAAGTTAATGTAATGGAATGAAATACCAAAGAAATATTTAGTCCAAAAATTAAGAATGTTGTTCATCTGTGAGGTCCGAGTCTACAAAATAGTTCTTCAATGAGAAACTGCTTAGTATATCAAATGTCCATAAGGAATAATCTCTGTGCAACATAACATGTATTAAATGAGGTGGTACTTTGTGGCTCATTGAGAAAAAACTCAAAATTTCTGTGGTGTTCAAATCAACCGTAGCTGACTATAAAGTTTTAAGCTATTTTTAGCTGGTGGAGTCTGAGACAGATGCCTTTATAAACTTTAATATTGTCTGATAATTGCCTTGTGTGAGACTTAATAAATAAATAAATAAAGGTTGTATTTTTTATTTTTCACCATAAAAACATATTATTTCACTATAAAAACCTGTATTATCCCCTGTCGTTGGCATAGTGTAAAGGTTTATTAGCATTAGAAATTAATATTGATCAAAACTCAGGTGGTGGGTTAATTATTATTAAATTAAGGAATTTTTATATTCCTAAGGTTAAACTAAGATTTTGCTCTGTGACTTTTGTCATCAATATTTTGCTTTTTCTAGTTTCAGATATGGTGAAAATGTAATTGCAGATGCAGGATTCTAACTAATTCTAAATGTGCTTTGACAAGCGAGACAGTATGTTCCAGGCAGTTTTAAGACAGATGGAAATGATTACCAAAATCATGCAGGCTGAGTGGTGTTTGTTGTTGTTGTTGTTGTGTTGTGTTTTTTTATTTTCTGTGTGTGTGTTTTTTAAAAAACAAAAAGATTGAAGTCTTACTGTACATAAAAGGTTTGCCTACGCAGCTATATTAGTTCTTAGACCTGACTAACATGCTGGCAGATGCGCTGATGGTGGATTATCTAATCATGCTGTGTGTATACAGACTGCTTTTGTGTACAGTCACTCTACAGACCTTATTGATCCTGTATCACCGTTAGGAGACAGGGAAGCCTTTCATAGAATAGGGAAGCTGAAAGTTGCCACTACCTCACAGTTTCTCCTATTTGTTTCTTGTTAAGGCTGCCTCTGCCCATCTTTTTTTTATTATTATTTTTTTATTTTATTTTATTTTATTCTCTGGTTCTAGTGTGTTTCCTCAAAAAATAGTCTTTAATGTAGATGGGCAAAATACCCTTCTGAACTACATATATATTTTTAAATTATTTTTGAAAGAAATGTTTTGTTGTTTTTACTGGTATAAAATACCTACACACCAGGATCTTGTTTGGCTTGAAATTTTGAAATATTAGATGTGCACTTTGGCAAATGTTTTCAAGATGAAAACATTTATATGATCTTTTGTGTACAGCTTCTCCTTCATTGCTAAATTTTATCAGTATAGAACATGAACTTTTGTTAAAAATTAAACAAAAATCAGCTGCTTAAAAGGGTTATCTTGAATGAAAATTAAACTTAGTTCTTAAGCCTAAAGAATGTCTTTAAAGCATCTTTGCAGATTTATTATGTGAACTATATCAACTTCTGTTTTCTAAAAATAAGCTCTTTCATACTTATTATTAACTACAGGGCTAGACAATCAGAGATCCATAGCCAGCCCACAGACCAAGACAGCAATTTAAGAACTTCCAGTTCGACCTGTGTTGAGGGCAAAATAAAATTGTAAGGTTGACAAATATGAGTCCAAAAAGATGAAGGAAAATAAATACTGTGCTGATGGTTATGACACAAGATTTGTCTCCTGCTGCTGCGTAGGCAGGGGTGGGGGAAGGTGTTTTTGTCTTTCTGTGTCTGTTTCCTTTGTATTTCTTTGTCTTAACTGCCGGATTTAGAGATGGAACCATCTCTTGAATACTCCTCAGTATTGAAAAATGTAAAATATTACACACATACAAAAAAGAAAATTGTCTATATTCAGATGAGTATTTATTTATTAGAGCAGATAGCTTCAGACTAGGACCTGAGAGCCAAGTTAAAATCTCCAAAGGCTGATGGAAGTAAGCTTACATGTCCCTTTGCAGTGGGTGCCAGACCATAAAGGCCGCAGACCAGAAGTCATTGTGAATATTTCATGATAGGAATGGGAAATGAAGGATTAGGAGTGGACATATACCATAGAGCACTACAGAGTAATTTATAATGTCAGTAACACTGGGTTCCATTTTAGTTTCTTCGGATCAGTTGTAGATCAGGTGAGACCTGTCTTGGGGAACAGCAGGATGAGTGGAGAGAAGGGTTAAGTTGGAGCCTGTCCTTCCTCCCCACCTTCTGCACTGCTCCTATGGCCCTTTTCCAGCCCTTCAGCACCTGATGGCACCAAGGAAGCAGAAGTAGTAGATGTCCAGTGACCCGGAAGTTTCTCCCATCTCCTTCTGGTTACATTACACCTTCTTATCTACAGCCATCTTTTGATCTATGCCCAGGCCGTCTCCCTTCAGCAAGTAGAAGAGTAACAAATTCCACAGAGGTGTGGTGTTTTTTTTTTTTTTTTTTTTTTTTTTTTTTTTTGTGTTCCCTTCCTTAGTGTCCACTGCAGATAGTAGAGGGAGTAGACTTTCCATGGCTGGCACTTCTTGCTTAGTTTTGTTGTGCTCAGGAAACCAGTGAAGACAAGTGGGGTCAGTAAGTAATGCATTATTGCTGCTCCATTGCAGGCTAAAGCTGTCTGAACTCGTGTTACTACAAAACAAAACACACTGAAATAAATTACTGTATTAAATAGCTCTTGGTAGTACCTTGCCCTGTGAACCAAGCAGAAAACAGGAAGGCGTTCTGAGACTGAGCCACCTTCCTGTTCTTGGGCTGATTTTTGAAGCTGAGCAATTACATGCTGTCCTATGTACTGAGATAATTTAAAACATAAATTTGCCCTTGTAACATGATGACTTAAGTGATTCTCTTAATTCTCTTAGAATTCTCTATTTCAATGTCATGTCTGAAGACTGAAGTACCAAAATTGAGTGCAAACACATGGGTTTGAGATGACAGATTTGCCTTTAATGCTCAACTTTGTTCTGTCAAAAAAGTCCCTGATTTGTATTCATTTCCTGCTTCCTTTCTTCATTCTGCATTTCGGTAAAAGCTTGAAAAGTCCCTTATTCTCACTGACTTTATCTTAATGTCTCTTTGATCCTTTTTTTTTTTTTTTTTTTAGCTTCTTTTCCATTTTAACCTTTTTGTACATGTTTTTTAAAGCTGTTATTCTCTCAAAATCTCTTCCCTTTCCTCAAGATAATTTCTGTCCTTGAATAAAATTTTCAGAGTAGCTCAAGTCTCATATTCAGAAGATATATAATTACTTGGAACCCTTTTCTCTTTGAGTATCATTGAACTAAATGTTAAGCTAATCACTTTCAAGTACTAAATTTATGTTCCAAACTCACTTTTGTAATCTTGAAAACTTTGCCATGTCTTTTTTGTTTTCCCCATCTGTATGCAGTTCTTTACTTCTCTCCTTTCCCATAGTTCTCTTTACTGTATATTTTCTCACCTTTATTTTTGTTTTTAGACTGTTTTTGCTTTGTTTTGTTTTTGTATCCGTATCCTTTTTGTTTTTACCCACTGAATTTATTTATTTACTTATTTTTCAGTCCCATCAAATTTCCTATATCACTTTTTACTTAACTTTCATCTGCTCTTTTCTTCCAAGTCTGTGCAAGAGCAATGGTTGTATCTTACTAAAGCAAGGAAAGAAAACAACTCTGCGTATCAGCCAAATTTAGTCTTTTTTTTTAGCACCTTACATTCTGTTGATAAGATACCCTATTCATATCCATCTTTTGTCTCATTTTCTGAAATGGATGAAATACAAATGTCTCTAAAGGGAGAATCTGTGAACCTCAGCAAGGTAAGCTGACAGCCTCAGAAGAGAAAAATTTAATACTTTCATTAAGCATAGCTACAAGGCAAAGATACTCTTCATTCTCTAGTGAATTCCCCAAGCACTTTCTTTCCTAAATTGTTCTTTCTACAAAATGATATGAAGTTATGAGATGCTTTTTGTGCATTCAGGGTAGCCAACTGCACTGTAAATTACAGTGAGAGATTTTTAACATCTCGGTTCCTTCTACAGATTCTTTCTTTAACAACTTTTATAATTGAAAAACTTAATAAGAATTATGCAGTGAAATCTGACGCTCTTCAAAATTGCATTGAGGCTATCAGTGGATAGGAGTATATCCTACAGAAAGCAAATACTGTATCTTTCTAAAACAAAATATTTCAGGGTATTACGACCACGTTAAAAATGCAAGTTTCTCTAAGAGATGATTCCCCCCAAATTAACTAATTCATTTAAGTCCAAAAAGAAATGAAATGGAATCCTGTATGTATTTTTGTTCATGACTATACAGCATGTTATACTCATTTATGTTAGTATGAGATATTTATTTCTTCTTAAAAAGAGGTTAGACCAATATCACAACAGGTGGCGAACTATTTTTATAGCTTGTGTAATTTGCAGGTTTGTTGGTTCCAATTTGCCATTACCAATGGGCATCCATGTTTCTTAAATTAGGCCAAGACAGATAGTTAGTAGTCCTGTCAGCAAAGTGTTAAAATTGACCTGATGAAGCTATGAATTGTGAAGGATTTGTGGGTGAAAGGTCTGAGAAGCTTCTGGGGAAGAATTTGAACGTAAAAGATTATATGTATCCCAATGAGAGATCCCCCCATAGATGTCCTTCAGATGAAGGTTTGGCTTAGATCTGGATGCCAGCTGTGAGCCTTTGCTTGCCGAACCCAGCACACAATTTGTTAGATAAAGTGAGAAAGAAGTTTCTTGAAAATGAGCTGAAGTATAGGCAGTTATAAGGAACATTTTCATATCTGTGTGTGCTATTCTGTAGACTTGTCAATTTTTAATGTTTTAATTATAATAAAGAAATTACTTCATTACTTCTATGTTAAGATGTCTTGGGTGTCCAAGCTGTTTTCAGAATAACTGACAAGCTTAGAGGAGTGATACGGTGAGTCTTAAAATCAGGGACCTGGACAGGACTTGTGTTCTGGAACTCACAGCACAAGGTACAGCCCATCTTAGGAGCAGGGCTGCTCTCAGTTGGTTTTCAGAGTTTTAGGCTGGTGATGCAAACTGCTGGTGTGGCAGAGGCCTTGTCTAGCTCACCAGTTAGCTCTTTGGCACATGGATGCAGCAACAGCAGCAGGAACACCCTCCGGATACATGTTCAAGAATGCAGTGCCTGTCATAAACTAGACATGGGTGTAATCCCTCTATTCACATTCAAGAGTAGATTTGGCCCTTCCTCTGATATGTTCAGTTTAAAGTAAAATCCATATAAAGAATAAATTAATGATAGAAGTCAAAAGCTTGTTTTATGTAAACTTTTCTGGGGAGTTACTAAATTGGCATGTATTACTGTTAGGTACTTATTGATGAGGTCCTAACTGATAAATTGCTAAACTGATAAGATGAATCACTGTATATCAATGTTGTTTTTTTGTTGTTTTGTTTTGTTTTTTGTTTTTCTTCCCTAAAGCAGTGCAGTCAGATAAGATCTTGGTAAGCCTCTTAGTATACAGCTTCATATTCCCAAATTAAAAAATTTACTTAGTAACATTCAATGCACTTACAGCTGTTAGGAATCCTAAATTTGTCAGTATTTTGAATGTCTTTTTAATTTCCCCTCAGAATTAGAGGAAATGGTTATATATTTCACTAAAAGGAAATGATAGAACAAGCAGATTCTAGGAATAAAAAGGTAATGAAAACATTTTTTTTTTTTTTTGAAATACCATTTTACTTTATATATGTGAGGTTTTATTTCTTTATGTATCATTACATGACAGTAGTAGTAATAGTACACTTTTGTCACTTTTGTGTTACTCTGACACAATAGTAATAAAATGTTCTCTATTTTTATTTTTGTACATTTTTGAAATTATTGTGGATAGCTGCTGCTAAGTAAAATACCTCTTTTTTTTTTTTTTTTTTTTTTTTTTTTTTCCTCCAGAATATCTCTTGGTCACAAAAACAGCTTGACAGAACTTTTATGTAGATACGTCTATTTCAACTGCAAACATACACTGCATGATCACTGTAGAAGAGGTAAAATGCAGTATAAAATTGTGAAATCTTTAATTTCTTAAAGCAAAACTTTAAACTTGAGACATATTTTCCCATGGGAATTTTCTTCAAACACAAAGTGTTTTCCTACAAGTCTTACTTTAAACAAAATAAATCCATCCCTCTTCCTTCCTCTATCTTTCTCCCTTCACCTCCCACAAAAGTGAAAAAAATTGCTAGTAGGTCAGCACATAAAAATACCTCTAAATCAAGGATCCCAGACAGCCAGACAGTGATTAGAAACCCATCTCCTAATGAAGAAAAAAAAAAAAAAAAGCACATTGTAGAACCACATCAGCACGTTGTTAGTGTTATGCATTAGGATATCATGGATATTGTGGCTGTTGTGACTTAAAATATTTAAATGTAGTTTATCTGTGATAGAGCTTTATTTCACATTCTGTGTGAATATTTCAAGTTCTGCACAGAATTCAGAACTTCTCAGATGTTAACATCACAGCAACTGCTCTTTGGACTATTGCATTTCTGTATGTTACAGCTATGGTCCAAGGTTCTCGGAGTGCTGCAGCTGTTCAGTAAATACAAAGCACTAAAATTACAGTCAGTTTCTCCTGTATTCAGTTTCTAGGGGGGGGGAAAAATCTTCATGCACTGCCCTCCCTAGCTTTCTCATTGAACGTATGTGCTTTTCAGGCAGTAGTTCTTCTAACAACATAATTTTCTCATGCCCCCTGTGTTTTGATGTTGCTGTTTATGGTATTGACCATTCAGCCTTTCTCTGCCTTCTAAACTTTTTGGACTAATTCTAGATTATATTCTAGAACTTTTATTCATATGAACAATACATTATTCGTTTCTTTTGTATTTGCAGAACATCCATTTTGAAATAAAAGTTATGAATAAAAATTTCTAGATGTATTCAGTATACAACTTTTAAATTTTCTGAAAAATAAGTTGACAGAAGCTTCTTTTATATTCTAGTTCTTTCACAGAGCATAAAATGCTATCAGTAATCAGTGTTACATTTAAACATATGGGTCCCTTCCAACTTGGGATATTCTATGATTATGAAATATTTGAAGGAAAGATTTGAAGGAAAGTTTTTTTGTTTGTTTGTTTTTTGTTTTTCTGGCTTTAAAGGAAAGAATCTGAATCCAGAAATCTAAAATTCCACGATGCAGAATTACAGTGATGCTCCTTGAGGTTGTTATGAACCTGCAAAGCTTTCATTCTGTAGTAATATTCAGCATGGAAATCTTTGCCTGGATAATGCAATTGCAAGCTCTCAAATTCTTTGAGTCTCCTAAATGCAGTCTTCCTTGTGCCTTTTGGCAGTGATTTCCATGGTCTCTCTGTGTGGTAAGTTCTCTTTCAGCTGTTCTCAGCTTGCTGCATATTAAGAACTTTGTTCTCTCTTGTTCCTGTGTTGGGAGGTATTGTAAATTGAAAACCTAAGGATTTTTTTCATCTTTAGTTTTAGATGTTATGATGTATGACTCCTTTTATTCATCTTTTTCAAAGACAAGCAAGCTCTTCTTCCTTGCCCCTACTTCTTACTCTAATCCCTTTACTGGACAGTTTTTAAATAAAAGATTTTACCAACATTTTCTACATACCTGTCTGACGTCTTGCCAGTGAAACCAGTTTCACTTTACTTAAAAGCTGAAACTACAGTTGTAAAACAAACTGTGCTGCAGCAGGATATGTCTTCTAGTATGAAGCTATTGTTACAGGTCACAGAACCAGATGCTGCTGAGGCTGTTACTCAGTTATGACACTAAGAGTGCAAACTCATGTATAACACACTCGTGTAACTCGGGTACTGCAACTTATTCTGCCATTCAAAGCAAGGACTGTTCTGTGAAGCCTTCAGCAGCTGGATAAAGTGATTTCTGCTGTGTGGCATTCTTTTCTTTTCTTTTTTTTTTTTTTTTTTGGATAGTATTACAATTTCACGTAATTTTCTAGGAAGAGTTGTTTTTGAAGCCACATCAGCTTAATAAAGCACTTTACAAAATGCAGTTTTGTTCAATAGTGGCACTTAGAGATTCTTCTTTTCTGGTGACTTCTTAGTAAAATTTCAGATTTTCAAACTTGTAGAATGAAATGCCACTGAAAGGGAATTTTTTCTTTTGTTTCTTTCCTTGTTTTCTTTTTTTTTTTTTCTTTATTATTCCAAAGAGTATATGCATTATTTATGTCTGGCTCTACTAGCAGCTTAAGAACAAAATAGCAGCTTAAGATCAAAATAGCATCATAAATGTTTACTGTTGGAATAAAATCCAGGGTTTCATTTCATAAGTCCCACCGGTGTAAAAGGTTCTGATCATTTAAAGATTTCCAGCAGGGCAATGCATTCCCAAATTTAACATGTACTAAGTCTATATATGTGTTGTTAAGAGAAGGTTATTTATTCAGTGAACATAGCTTTCTAGTTAAAATACAGTCTTCATGCGCCATTACTGTTTTTACGTGCATCTGGTGTACAAATTGGTTTTTGTTTACCATTTCTGTGATTTCACCTTTTGCTTGTGGAATAGGAGGATTACAGAAGATCCAGGGAGCCTTGTGAGCATTGTAGTACAAAGGACTGAAAGCTTTTTCTTTCTTTCCTTATGGAATTCAGTGTTGAAACTGAGGCATTTAAGTACAGTTGTTGAAAAGCTTCTGTTGTGAACAGAGCTTGAAAAGAAAACAATACCATAGCGAGTCACTTGTTCTTTTATTGCTTTTCCCTGTGCAACCTGCTTTTAGCTGTTTATTTTATGCTGATTAAACAGACTCTTTTCATTAAGTGCACTTCCTTAGATATTGTTTCTTCTACAAACATGGTAAGTGCCAAAAATAGTCATCTTTTGAGCTTGGTTCAGCCTGAACTTTTGCTAAGCCATTCCTGTGTACTCTGTAAATAATAAATATAATTCCATTAACTTAATCATCCTAGCACAGAAGGAGGATATTTGACCAAGTCAAAACCACACTCCATACATCCTGGAGATGACTAAGCAGCTGGTTGGTGAAAGAAAGAAAAAGGTGTAAATGTTTCAGACCACCTCTTTCTCTTCATCCTTCAGATTTTTCTAAACTTCAAGAAAAGTTGGGGGGTGTAAGCTTTGTTTTTTTTTTTTTTTTTTTTTTTTTTTTTGGAGAGAATTTACTGTCATTCAATTGGTATCATTTTTTTGTTTCTTACATTGTGCAGGAAAATAGAATACCATGGTATGTGCTCTGTAGTGCTGGGCAAATGCCCATTCACACCCAAAGAGTTATTTTACATCTGTCAGGGAAAGTTAATTAGCTAGCCATGAGCTCTGTCTTGCAGAGCCACTTGGGTGCTTCTGCACGACACTCCTTGTTGTGTCAGGTTTATTCACCATGGCAGGATGCCTCCCTGGCTCTGCCCTGCTGCAGGGCTGGACTGTAGTGCCAGGCTTTACCTCCCTGCTGAGCCAGCCAGGTTCTGCCTGACAAGGTCTGAGATGGCTCCTGAATTATTGGTTCAGTGTTGGCTGTTGCACACAGCTATACTTGTGCTTAATAAGGATGACAGGGGACAAGCACGGGTGTCTTTGAATCCAGAGCAGCCTGTGTAACTGTGTAAATCACCATTAGGTAGTTAAGAATCGACTGCTGCTATAGTAAGTGGTAAATGGCAAAGCTGTTATGTATTTGTTCTTGTTGATTACCCCTCCTTGTGTACTCCCAGTATTGTGGCTGTAGGTTTCAGGAGGACTTCCTGAAGACTGTAAGTTAAGAAAGAAAATAATGTGTTATTTATTTAGTATCTCTGTGTTATTTATTTAGTATCTATTTAGTGTGTTATTTAGTATCTGAATTCCTTTCACTCTTGGAAAACACTGAGCACCTTGATCCAGCTAATTGTATAAATACATGCTGATTTCAAAGCTCAGAATTGAAGAAAACAATGCAGTCAGTTATTTGCTTGTTGCCTTCCTCACCCCAACCATTTATTTTAATTTTTACACTGGCAGCAAGAGAAAAAAAAAAAAAAGAGAGAGAGATCAAGAGAGATCTCCAAGCCCTTTTACTCTGTATTTTCTCACTGCCAAACACCTGGCTTTGCAAGGTCTTCATCACAGCTTTTTGTAATGAATCAAAACATGTAAAGTTTTGTTCCACCCTGACTCCTGAGTGTTTATGCAAGAATAACAATAAGGTTTTGATTACTTCTTTATTAGATTGGATGGGTCTTAGTTCATACTTACTTTTTCAATTCACAGTAGGATTTTTACAACAAAAGTAGAGTTTTATATAAGGATGCATCTAGAGATTGAGTTGGCATTCCTTATTCTTCAAAACTAAGTAACTGTAAAACTATTAAATATGCCTGTGGAAGCCGGGTAGTATATGGTCCAGAAAAACAGTTAAGGACAGGTCACCAACCTTAAACATTTTAAGCAAGATTTTCATGACTTATTCTCCTCTTTTATATATTTATTAAATAGAAAATTTTAAACTGCACCTGGATACAAAATTAGTGTGTGCTTCCTGCCATGTTTCTGTTGTCATTATGGTAATTTAGTGTAACACCTTGTTGCTAACTATACTTATTGTGGATAACACTACATATTCTAGTATTTATATAGTTATTCTAACCTAGCAATAGTAATGTACCTTTACTTTCTTACTGATACAAAAAGTGTCTTCTGACTAGTTCCATGGGTAACAGGGCTCTTACTGTGATGTCTATAGTTGAATTGATTTATTTCAAAATGAACAACGCTTTTTTAGGCTTCTCAGATCGACATTCTCCTGACATTCCTGTTCCTGTTTCTTCAGCACTTAAAACAAACAAATAAACCCTAAGTCAACAAGTTATTAAATCAAATCAAAAGTGTCCTTTATAATAACTTCTTGTAAAAAAAAAAATGGAAAAATGGGGGGGAGGGGGGAGCTGTTCATTGAGCAAACCCCAAACTAGTGTCTATTGATTGAGGTATTCTTGAAGTCATCCTGAAATATATCCAACAGAAACTCAAACACATCTAAGAAGCATTGAACCATTGTTTTATTTATTTTCCTGGCTGCATACTACAGCAAACAAGAGCTGCTCAACTGTTTTGTATTTCAAGTAGATTTTAGAGCAAGAAGTACTGCAGCCTCTAAAATATGTGCAAGAAACTTTGCATGTAACAGGTCAGTCAGATAAGCCAGATGAAATCAATAGATAGACTGTATAGCTTTACATTTAGCCATTCATTCAAACATAGAGCCATCATGGAGAAAGACAAAAGGCAATATTTTTGAAAAATAAATAAAACAGGTTGTATTTTTTTCTTAATTCTCCTGCCAAGATCAGTAGTAGTTTTACTTTAGCTTTCACAGAAACGATGTTTAGAGTAATCTGGAATTATTTAAAACTAGCACGACGTGTTATTATCAAGCTAGCTTGGGTAGAATATATATTAGTATAAATTAATTAATGATGATGAATAAGACATCTGATAAAACAACTGTTCTTATGCTGCCAATTTCTTCTTATATTATTCAAAAATTCTCTTCATAGCATTTAGTCTCCCTGCTGTAGAAGAAATGCCTTAATAAGCAAAATTAAATTGAGACCTATGTTAATACTTATAGAGCAAGATTAGCACTCCTTGCTGACATTTTCACCAGAACTGGTTGGGAGATGCAATTTGTTTTAAATTTGATGTTTTAGCAAAACCTTGTAGGACGCTGAAAAACTAAAGGAAATCTTTTATTCTGTGATTTCGGTGTTGGATATTTTTCCTGTAAATACTGAAGATCCCTTTTTAATCTGTTCTTAGTGTACAGTGAAATGTAGTCTTTCCATTTAATCTACCATATTTTTCTAGCACTGTATAAAAGTATATAAACAGACGTGTTCCTATTCCAAAAAGCTCTGAACAGACTGTTGAAGGTTCCCCTCCCATTTTCTTGCCTGATTTATAGCTAGAGTTGGCAGCAATGCCTATAGCTAAAGTTTCTTAACACTTTCTGTTACTAGGTCTGTTTTCAATTGCTTATAATTTTGCCAGCTTCAACTGCTTCCTAGTGTTTTTAGACCTTTTGGCTTGGGCAGTGGTTTTGAGCTTTTATGATACTGGTGAGTTACTTCAGAAGTTTTATGGACCTCATCCTGAGCTGATCTAGACTTGTGTAACTGAAACTCTGGGCTTAGCTACACTTCCCTGGACATAATGCTACAGAAAGAAGCCCAGCTGGTTTTATTTATTTTTTAGAGAGCTGTGATGTGAATGTGAATGAGACAGAAAGTAAGGAAGATGGAAGGAAGTTGGGCTGGAAACTCTACAGTCATGACATGTAGTAACTTCTTTCTATTATTCTGCCTTTTCATGTTGTATAAGCATGTGGATTCCATTTGACTGTAGCCAGCTCTGCCCTTCATCAGGCTCAAATTTCTTGCTATTGCAAAAGCAAGCTTGAGGAGGTTATCCTCAAAAAGGAAAGCTTCAGTAAGTAACTTTGAGTGCATTTTTCGCTAAACTCCTCTTCAGAAGAGGTAGAAGGAGTTGCCTCCTTCATTTGAGCAGTCCTGCATTAATGACCCCCAGGACCGAGCTCCCCTGCTTGCTGTGGGAGTGGTTTCTCTGGGTTACCCGTGTTTCTGCCACTGATGTGCAATAACATAATGTCTGTAGCAGGAGGTTCCACTTCAGTGTGAGTGCCAGAGAATGGTAGAATTCCTGCAGCAAGAGATGCTACAGTCAGAACAAGACTGACTGATCTAGCAAAGTGGGTTTTACCAATTCTAGTGACAGCAGTAAAGCTGCACACACAAAGACAGTTCCTGTTTACTGCCTTAAAGGCTATTGTAGGATTTTTCTTAGTTTTATGAACAGAAATAATATCAATGATAATTTAATCAGGAAAAATTGAGTCCTGAAACAATGTTTTAGCTTAAAGTGTAATTAGCAAGATGTACATGCTAATTTTGCTCAGATACAATGCTTTATTTCTGCTGAGCTGACCCTCATTTTGGGTACCTGACTCAACTTATAGCTAAACTAGCCATGGTAAAAATAATGTTCTGTGTCTCGCACAAAGAGAAAGTAATATATCTTATTAAAGAGCATGAAACTCTTCTGACACAACATCTTCCTTTTAACACTGTTCTGCATATTGTCTGTGCCTTTATTAGACTTTTACATCAAGAAATCAAAAGTTCTGAAAAAATCAAGGGTTTTCACTAAAAATCATATTCTTGCCTTCAACTTGCACATTGTTTTCTCCTCGATGGTTTAATTCTTTTTTTTTTCAGGAATAAACCCTCTAAGTATCTGATAGAAAGCAGGTGAAGGGTGTCAGGGAAAACAAAAACATTTTAACCAAATCATTGTTTTCCAGTGAAAAATTGAGGTATGCCTCACTCTATTTTTGCAAACTGATTTATCTTTACTTGCTAAGATTCTCAGTGCTAAGGACACATTTTAGTTTCTGTAACTCAGTTTCACAATCTTCAGATTTGCTTGATAATTAATAATGCACCTTAATGCATGCCTTTACCATTCCGTTCCTTTTCTTTATCTTGTGATGTAAATATTGATATTTGCATTGAATATTGCACTAAACTGTATTTAGTACAGTATTCAAATGTTGTGCATTTTTAAACCACTTTAATGTCTATTTTCATTCATTTTTCTATGTGATTTCAGCTTTTGGGCTTTATCCTGTTTTCTCAACAGCTTTTTGTCTTTTAGTTATCTAGAAACAGTACTCTGTTATACTGCATCTGTGCTTACTTTGTTACAAACATTTATGGGTTACAGCAAAGAAAATCTCCCTGTAGTACACTGTATTTATTTAATTCCCAGTACTTCACTGAAGGTGTCAGTATTTTCAAGGAGACTCCACTGTTGCTGAAAATGTCAGTCTTATGTAATCAGTGCTATGCCTAAGATACACATGCAACAATTTAAAGAGGATACTTAATTAAATCCTTAATTAAAGTTTAGATTTTACTTACCTGAGCTCTTAGTAGAACACATATAATTAGTAATGCAGTAATGACACATGATTGTTGTGTTTTTCTTTACAAAAATGGCTGGGGGTAGGAGCTGGGAGAAGGACGGAAGGAGCAACTTTTTATTCATGTCAAAATCTGTTTTAGTTCAACCGTATTAGAGACAGTATGTTCTATTGCATTAGGTAACTTATTAAGAAAATCAATCCAAAGAAAGAAAAATAAGAAGACACATACAATGCCCCTAGCCAGATTATATTTAACCCGAGCCCATTCTCGAGTACAGTTCTCTGCATGCTGCCATGTGTGGCTTTCCTGGCCTCACTGGATGAGTGGTGCTGACTTGGTCAGCGCTGTTGCTTGGCAAGATGCGGTTTGAGCACTGCACAAAAGCAGTTTCCAGACACTGGGTTTGTTTAGACCAACACATCAATACTTTGATATTATCTGTGCATCCAGCTGTTCCCACTCTGCTCTCCAGGAGAACCACTACTACAGTAATATTCACAAGTTGTGCGACTTTCCAGGGGAAAATGTTGAAATTACTCAGAAGAGTAGTAGAACTACTTCTCAGGAGACTCTTCTTTCTCAATTTATAACAAATATGATGCCTAGATCTAAGAGCTTGGCAAGATGTTCAGGTTTTTACCTAACTGGATTTTTGAAGAAGGCCACAGTTTCCGTTTGTTTTTTCAAAGACTGTTGTGACTTTTCCAAACACTTGCCCTACTTCACTTACCATTCTTCACCACTGGGGATTCTTTTCTTTTCCCTTCCCCCACCCCCTGATGAACTCCTCTTACTGGTTAGTGAACATGCCTTGTACTGAAATAATCAATGCTTCCTTCTCTGCATGGATGCACAAGTCACGCTTCTGGGTTCAGACAGGCCGTTATAGCAGGCTGCAAGAGGGGGTGGCACTATCACCCCTTGATTGCTACGAGTCAAGGCCTACTTTCAGTCTCAATTTCAAAGTTTGAATGCTATCCTAAACTGCTTTTTCTGAGAGTGAATAAAATGTAACTTTAGAGTACAACAATGCTCTGACTGCACCCAGCAAAGCGCACCTGGTAGCTGAGTTCTTGCTACCAGCATATTCTATTTGCTGGTTCTCAGCTATTGAAAATAGGTGAAATTACAGTGCAGCTGGACAGCAAGGGTATAGCTGATAGCACAGTTCCTTATCTCTGAAAGGCATAGTCCCATTTTCCGCTCCCTCTGTTCCTTATGCTGCCAGATTGATGCTCAGGTGACCCCTGGGTAAAACAAAGAAGCATGAAAGGGGACAGAAAAGTAATAAAGAGGAGAGGACAAGAAGGGTAGATTTTTGCTACCATGATGAGCCCAATCAGCTCTCTGTTAATTCAGATTAGTGCCTCAGTGTCAGAGAGGTGCAAGAGCGTATCTCTGGGAGCAACAGAGAAGCAGGAGACAGCAAAGCAGCGGACTGCCCTTTTCAGTAGCTTTTTAGGTCAGCTGGACTGTCTTGCCTGCCATCACTTTGAATTTTATAGTCTTTTTATGCCGACACAGACATGCAAAGTGGATAGATTGTGACCCACAATCTGGCCCTTCATAGTCTTGAGAAAAGTCTCCCAGGAGGCATGGTATTTGAAGGAGAACGCAAGACGACTCTTCTAATGGACCATGAAGTGCTGACAGGCTGCTTTTAAAACAAACAAAAGCCCAAACCATCAAAAATCCCCCCTTGTTTTCATATGTTTTTGGATTTCAACTCCTCCAATGTGTGTAGATGTCATACATAATATTACACTTTTAGAATGTTTTAGGTCATCACTCTGTTACTTGGAAGATTAAAAAAAAAAATGTCTTAAAAGATATTATGATCTGTCTTGAAGGCCGGTGAAAATGTATCCTTCTCATAGTTGTTAATCTCCACATCTGCCTCCATAGAATGCTTTCATGTGATCTGCCCATGTTGTTTTTTAGGCTTATGTGACTGATGTTAGATAGAGATTATATAGATCAAATGGGCAAGAAGTATGATTATTTTACATACAATATAAAATTCAAAAAGCATGCTTTTCTTCAAACAACAAAAAAGGGGGTGGGAGTGGGGGATATGTCAGACCTTACTCAGAGGATAATTATCTTCTCCTGCACAGTGAGTTATATAAGAAAGGTTGAACTCATCAATATGAGAATATTGCCCCAAGTTACAAAGTGAAAAAAGTAGAGGGTTGAAACTAAGAACAAAGGCTTGTCAGACTAAAATGGATACAGCTGTGCCTACAATTTTAATACTCTTCTTAAGGAATTATGCTAAGACTTCTAGAAAAAGAATCACATGGTCTCCAAAGTGGATATTTCTGCCATTTAGAAATACAGCAATAGTGGAGGTTTTTTAAGTGAATTTGATTGTATCATTCTTGCTTAGCTATGTTATACTACTTACTTCTTATATGTTGAACACTGGTACTTGGTTGGCCATGGCTTGCCGTGAGCCTGATGTCTGAGCTGCAGCAACTGTTGGGGTGTTAGAACATGTATCAGTCACTGTGAGCACCCCTACACTAAAACCTCAGAGGAGAATGGTAGCTATTATTTGATGCAAACAAGGTTTTAAAAGAAAAATGTCTTTTTCTCCTGTTTTTCCTATGGTTTGATATTATTAAGTGATTTCCTAAGCTACTTCCATGGTAAGAGTATTTGGTCATTCAACACATACGAAGCGTAGGAGGGATTCTGCTTGAGAAAATCACACAGTAATTTTGCATGCAATTAACATGGTATTGGCCTTTCTTAGTACTAGCAGATATGATTGATGGCTTTCTTTCAGGGCAGTCAATTTGATTTATTGAAGACTTTTAAACATTGACTGATAGCTCTGTAAGTAATAAGAAAATAGTAATAATATTTTTTTAAAAAGGTAGTTTAAAAGACTGCCTAAAAAAAAAAAAAAGTATTTAATATAAAATAACATATTTTGAAATTAGAAATAACACTAGAAAGTTTCATGAAAATGGTAAATCATTGCACCTTTCTAAGAAAAAGTGTATAGGTAGAAATTTTTAAAATCTTTGTGACAATACTTTTGGATTTTTGTTTGTCTGATATCTGTTAGGATATAAGTAAATTTATTTTTTTAATCCTTATTCTATCAGTTACTTTGCTGTGCCAGCATTCAAAATAAAGTCAAAATGTTACTGCTTAAAATAGTGATATACTTATCTGTGAGAAAGCAAAGCAAATCATTCCAGAGAATATTTTAAAAGCATATACCTTATGTGGGGCAGACACTCACTAGTCAAGGCAGGAAGACACCTTAAGAGATCGCTTGGTCCAACCACCTGTTCAGAGCAGGGCCAGCTACAGCACATTTCTCAGGGCTGTGTCCAGTTGGATTTTGATAATCTCCAGGGATGAGGACTTCTTCAGGACTTCCTTTTACTTACTTAAAATGTCCTCTGTTCATGCTACTGGTTATTGTAAATATTCTTGTGGGTACCTTACCTCTCCCTAGGTATGTTGGATTGAATTCAGGTAACAAACTTCTGCCTGGGAATTACACAGACTCATGTGTTTTATAACAGAATGGTTGAGGTTGGAAGGGAGCTCTGGAGATCATCTAGTTCAACCCCCCTGCCAAGCAGGGCCACCTAGTGCACATTGCACAGGATCACATCCAGCCAGGTTTTGAATATCTCCAGAGAAGGAGACTCCACACCCTCTAAGGGCAACCTGTTCCAGTGTTCTGTCATGCTCACTATCAAGAAATGTTTTCTCATATTCAGCCAGAACTTTTGTGTTTCATTTTGTGTCTGTTGCCTCTTGTCCTGTCACTGGGCACCACTGAAAAGAGCCTGGCCCCATCCTCTTGAAACACAACCTTCAGATATTTGTACACATTGATAAGATTCCCTTGCTGTCTTCAGTTCTTCAAGCTAAACAGGCCCAGCTGTATCAGCCTATCCTCATAACAGAGATGCTCCATTTCCATAGTCATCTTCACAGACCTCTGCTGGACTCTCTTCTGGAGCTCCATGTCTGTCTTGTATTGGAGAGAGTAGAACTGGACACAGTACTCCAGGTGAGGCTTCACCAGAGGAGGAGGATCACCTCCCTTGACCTGCTGGCAACACTCTTCCTAATGCAACCCGGGATACCATTGCCCACCTTGGTCATGAGGGCACATCGCTGGCTCATGGTTAGCTTCCTGTCCACCCTGACTCCCAGGTTCTTCTCTGCAGGGCTGCTTCCCAGCAGGTCAACCCCCAGCCTGTACTGGTGCATGGGGTTATTCCTCCCTAGGTGCAGGACCCTGCCTTTGCCTTTGTTGACCTTCATGAGGTTCCTCACCACCCAATGCCCTACCCTATAAAGGTCCCTCTGAATGGCAGCACATCCCTCTTGTGTATCAGCCACTCCTTCCAGTTTTGCTCCTTTGTACCTTTTCTAAATTTTATCTGGCTTCTTTCTGGGGGTGTGCAGTTTCACAGGCAGTTGAGATCTTATTAAAGACCACCGTAAATGGCCTTCACAAGAGTGAACCACCAGAGAACTCTTGTGTCTCTCCACTTTGGTTGGCAAACTTGATTCTTACCAATATCCAGTACCAAGCTCAGCACTGTGCGGGTAGACTTTCAGCTACGTAAGGGATGATCTGATACAGCTAAAAAACAATATTATGCCTTTCTTTTTTTGTTTTGAAAGGAATGAGATTAGTTTTCAGATGGATCTGCTTAAAGATTGAAGAGAAGCAGAACAAGTAGGCTGAGGCTTCCCAAGAAAATTTAACCTGAAAATAGAGGCTTCTAGGCTTTTCATTCCTACCTCCTGGGTTTTGTTGTTGTTGTTTTCTTTTCTTTTTAATGATATTATTTTGCTCTTTTTACTTGCCAGACTTGGTATTCTTACCTAGTAATCTTCTCCCCTGAGAGTTAAGTATTTAGGTGGATGGACATATTTGTTTACACTTTAGATCCCTTTGGTTTTCGTTTATTTATTTAATTTTTTTTTATACTAGTGTTAGCCTTTGCAAAGAACTACTGCTAGGAGCACTGGAAACTGAGATACATATTTTTCACAGATAAATTCTTTAAAAGAGACAAATGGCAGTTCAATGATAGAAATCCGTAGTATGTTGGTTGGTCTTGGCAAAATCCTCTGCTATAATCCTCTGATTCAGGTATCTCTGTGGCAAATATACTTCATGGTCTGCATGGAATGAAAGCATTTTTTTTTACTATTACTGTTCAAGTTAAGGGTTTATTTAGGTGACATTATTAAGAATGACTTGATAGTGTTTGTAAATTAATTTTAACATCTTCACTGAAATTTAATTTATCAACATTGGTAATATGCTGTTATCATGAAGTAATAAAATTAGCAGTTATAAAGATGTCAACAACGGTTGCTTCTTCCCTCAGGAGGTTAAACAACATTATGACTGTAGCTTGCGTAATAGTGATATTAAAAATTATAAATGTGAGGCATTGTATCATTTCAGTTTGACTTCTTGTAGCCCAAGACACATTGGTTCAAGTTTTACTGCAATAGAAATGTTCTGCGATGGTAGGGGAGTCAAGCAATCTTGTTATCAATTCTCTGTAATAAGCAAATAAATACATACATAAATTAGGGATGACAAGATGGTTCTTATCTCACAGGATATTAATTTTGTACTAAATATGATGTTGAAATTCTGTAGCATTGAAGGTTATCCAAGATCTTGTGTCTGCACAAATATGCTGTTCGTGAAGGTATCCAGAGGTTGTGGTGGGTTAACATTGCCTACGGGCTACAGGCCTACTCAGCTGCTCACGCACTCTCCCTTCCCCAGGCTGCCCCTCAGGCAAGGTGCCGCCATCTAGGCTGGGGGGCCCGGCCATGCCCTGGGGTGAGGCTTTTGGAGCCGGCTGGGGCCAGCACGGTGCAGTCCCGGCACTGCGTCGCTCAGCGGCATTTTTCAGGGATGAAATTATGGAGGTTTCTTACCATTTCTATGAAGATTTACTAAACATAGTATAGCAGACAGGTACGTTTGTGCTATTTAGAAAATTTCCCTACCTTACATAGCTAAGCGTACCAATCATTTCTGTTTCTGAAAGTAATGTTAGGGTGGTATCTTCATATCAAGACAGCTAATGTGCATGATGCAGATTAAAATATTTTCCTTCATTTTCTGACTTTCATATGAAACAAATACTTTTCTACGTTGAGACACATGGCATGCTTCCCTGTGGCTTTTCTTGGCCCATGTTTCCACAACGCTTAGGATGGGAACTGTAGTGAACCCTGTGGAAATTTCGCAGCAGGCATTTCATCAGCTGCCTTAAGGAAGGTAAAAAGCTTATAGGAATATCCATATGGTATTTCATATTCACATAGATTTTCCAAATTGTAAATGTAATTTATCATCGTATTTGTACATATATGAAATAATGTACAAATATGATAGTAAACAGAATATCTATTAATTATGTTGGCATTTGTACCTGCCAGCAACAATTTCAAAGATGGGGAAAGAAGCTACTTGAATAGGTAGGTATTAGGAGAGGTTGTTATTCCCTGTTCTGCAATTTCACAGAATATATGGCTCATTTGTCAGCATTCCCACTTGTCCTACTCTGTTGACATCGCATTGCTAAAAGAGTTGATCAGTGACCTATACAAATCAATGGACCATCTTTCTGATCTTTGACAGACAGGTATGGATGAGTTGCATGCAGTTAGTCAGTTTGCCTGTATTGCTAATGAATATTCTTGACCACAAGAGGCCAAAGATCAGAGAATAGGAGGTCTGCTTTTCTGACTTGCACTGTCTTTGTGGCTGTCTCAGCTCCATTAGACTTGCATGCTGATGCTGAAGGGGAGTGGCAATCTGGTCATTTCTAATCTCCTGTGATATCAGTAGGTCTGGTGGTTAAGTATACACGATCAAAGAGAGATGGAGGAAAAAAAAAAAAAAACAAACGTAGACTTACTGAGCAAATGGAAGACACTGTGTTTGGAGGTACTGCTTCTACTATATCCTTCAAACATATTTACAGAGAAATCTGCTTTACTACCTATACAGGAACCATCCAGCTTTTTTTTTTTTTTTTTTTGCCCTGCACTGTTTACATGTTCCTGGCATACTTCTCTGGGGTCTTGATTTGTCTGTGTTTCCATGACAATTTAACGGTGGAAAGGTTGCTCTTCTGGATAATTAAACTACTACTTCCAAAGCTTCAGTGTATTTTAAGAGCTCTTCTTTCAGAAATAATGTATAGTTATGAATCTGCTTGAATAGGGTGAGAGCTTTGGCTCAGGGGACAAGGCTTGTTGGGGATTCTTACACTACTTTATTAGACTGGGTTACACAGTTGGAAAACACAGATTCCTTGGTTCTCAGGCACCAAGGTAAAACAGAAAACTTCAGGCTAATCACAGAACAGAAGAGTTGCTTCAAGCTTAACTTAATTATATTAGGGAATTAAAGAGAAAACTCTTGTTGGTACTTTTTAGAGCACAGGTGAATGTGAGCAAGTGAAGACTTGATAAGGTCATAGAAAATCTTTAATGCTTTGTAAATGAAAAGTATTGAGATGAGTAAAATGCTTTTAATAGCAAATCTCTGGCTGTCAGGAAGAATAGCTCTGAGACCAAAAGAGGTACAAAAGCTGGTTTCCTCCATCTCTAAAGACTTAAATATTCCCATTCATCCCTGTAGCTTAACTCCCTGCCCAATTTCTACTATATTGCTGTTTAAATTCACTGTTACATGCCCTATCCTCATATATTATTTAGTAAATTCTTAAGGCTTCCTGAAAATGTGTTATAATTCCAGAAACTGTTAAAAGCGACAGGATTTGCAACACCTTGATGCTGTTTGATCAAAGAGAAATCATTTAGACTAAGAAGTTGGTTAGAAGAAATTATTGTTACTAGATCCTTCTTGTGAGCGTTTTAGTTTTTATACAGTTCTATAAATATATGTTTTTATAAAGAAAAGGAAAAACTGTTTCATCAGTTACCATCTAAATTATGTGAAGATGTGCTTATTTTAGGGGGGAAAAAAGAGGAGGAAAAAAAAAAAAAAAAGGTGTAGCCTGTTCTCAATGACTAAATCAAACAAAATGCAGTTGGGTCTCTGGTTTCCCTCTTGGGATAATTAGGGAAGGCAACATCAAGCTGCCATAGTCTTTTGTTTACTTAGCTTGGTCATATAAAGGCATTAGTTTTCCTATTTGTTTAAATACTGGTTCAGTTATGTTACACTTATAATGGGCTTCATATAGCTGGTATGAACTAATAATTTTATATGTTTATGGATTGGGTTTGGGGAGAAGGAAGAGCAGTACAACAGTATAGTGCAAGAAGAATTAAGAGCTGCAGTTGCAAAATCACCCATTGGTGAGTCTGTGATCTTTATTAAATGAATTTAATAAATTTGATTAAAAATGTATAAAACTAGATAAAATCTGAGAAATAGTTAGTATGTATTGGCAGTGATCGGTGGTGATCGGCGGCGCAGAGGCCGGCTGACAACTTGTGACTAGCGGTGTTCCCCAGGGGTCTGTGCTGGGTCCGGTCTTGTTCAACATCTTCATCGACGACCTTGATGAAGGAATAGTGACCACCATCAGTATGTACTCCGATGATACAAAGCTGGGATGAGCAGCCGACACACCCAAAGGCTGTGCTGCCATTCAGAAAGACCTGGACAGGCTAGAGAGATGGACAGGAATAAACCAAATGAGGTTTACAAAAGTTGCACCTGGGAAGGATCAACCACATGTATCAGTACAGGCTGGGGGATGACCTGCTGGAGAGGAGCTCTGCGGAGAAGGACCTGGGGGTCCTGGTGGACAACAGGTTGACCATGAGCCAACAGTGTGCCCTGGTGGCCAATAAGGCCAATGGCATGCATAAAAAGGAGCGTGGCCAGCACGTCAAGGGAGGTGATCCTCCCCGTCTACTCTGCCCTGGTCAGGCCTCACCTGGAGTACTGTGTCCAGTTCTGGGCTCCCTGGTACAAAAAAGACAGGGATCGCCTGGAAAGAGTCCAGTGGAGGGCAACAAAGATGACGGGGCCTGGAGCATCTACCCTATGAGAAAAGACTGAGAGACCTGAGTCTGTTCAGTCTTGAGAAGAGAAGACTGAGAGGGGATCTTATCAATGTCTACAAATATCTTAAGTGTGGGAGACAGAGGGATTTGGCCAAGCTCTTTTCAGTGGTTTGTTGGGATTGGACAAGGAGCAATGGCCAAACAGTGGATCACAGGAAGTTCCACACCAACATGCAAAAGAACTTCACAGTGAGGGTGACGAAACACTGGAACAGGCTTCCCAGGGAGGTTGTGGAGTCTCCTTCTCTGGAGAAAAGGTCCATCTGGATGTCTACCTGGGCAACCTGTTCTAGGGAACTTGCTTTGGCAGGGGGGTTGGACCCAATGATTTCTTCCAACCCCTACAGTTCTGTGATTCTGTATAATACAGGGATACCTAGAACTTCTGACAGAACCATAGATACCCTATAGCAAAAAAAATTGTTTATTAAAAACTTTAGCTTCTTAATAGCACAGAACTCTAGATCTTCCTAGTTATGTGAGATCACCAGATTTTCAGGATGAATGCTACAGGCCTGGGGAGGACTGGCTGGAAAGCTGCCCAGCGGAAAGGGACCTATGGGTATTGGTCGATAGCCAGCTGAACATGAGCCAGCCACTGGCTGAACAGAGCTCAGGTGGCCAAGAAGGCCAACAGCATCCTGGCTTCTATCAGAATAGTGTGGCCAGCAGGACCAGGCAGGTGATTGTCCTCCTGTACTTGGCTCTGGTGAGGCCAGAATACAGTGTTCAGTTTTGGGCGTCTCACCACAAAAAGAATATCGAGATGCTGGAGCGCATCCAGAGAAGAGCTACAAAGCTGGTGAAAGGGTCTAGAGAACAAGTCTTCAGAGGAGTGGCTGAGAGAACTGGGGCTGGGGTTGTTTAGCTTGGAGAAAAAGAGGTTCAGGGGAGACCTTATTGTACTTTACAATTACCTTAAAGGAGGCTGTAGAAAGGTGGGGATCATGTTCTTCTCCCAAGCACCAAGAGATAAGATGAGGGGAAACAGCCTTGAGTTGCAGCAGGAGATTTAGTTTGGATATTAGGAGAAATTTATTTACTGAAAGGATTGTGCAGCAGTGGAATAGGCTGCCCAGGGAAGTGATCCCTGGAGGTCTTCAAGAAACGTATAAAGTAGAACTTAGTAGCATGGTTTAGTGGTGAACTTCAGTACTAGGTTAAAGGTTGGACCAGATAATCTTAGAGGTCTTTTCCAACTTGAATGATTTTATGATTCTCCTTAAGGCCTCTGAGAATTCCTCAACACACTGATAAAACAAACACCAGCTTGATTACGAAACTGAAAAATTTTAAGAGCTCAGTAAACCAGTTCTTATGCTTGTGAACACGTTGCATGAGGGAACAGTTACAGACAAGAAACTGTCATTTTCCATAAGAATTTGATGCATCAAGACGAGGAAAAAACATTTTTTTTTCCTTTGTTACAAGGACATTAGTTTTAAAAGCTACTATTTACAGTTCTTACAGCATATGTACTTCCTTGTATATGCTGTACATTATTGAATAGATATTCAAATGCATTTTCTGTCCTCTAATCTGAGAAAATAAATAAATAAATAAATAAACATGCTTTACTTCAGAGAATTATTAGGTACTTGTGTGTTAATATGTGGGGAAAAATAAATGAAAGAAAAAAAAAATCTGTATATCAATTCACATGGGAAGACAGATAATTGGTTCCTGTTCTAACTTAGGCTCTCTAACTGTAGGCTCTAGACTACACGGATGTTAGTACAGAGTATATCTGATGTCATCCAAATGTAACAGACACTATTTGTACTACATTATTATTGGATATTTTACATCTTGCTCTATAAATAAGTTTTAAATCTCTTTATTTTTAAGTATATTTTTCTGCCCATGTTATCAAGGAAGAAAAATAATGCAGAACCTCTGTAAGAAGCAGAACTAATTTAGTCGTATTAGTTGTTTCATCTTTGCAGAAATATATACACATATATACACATTTTTATACACATATGGGAGAGATTGGTGGCATCGTGAAACTCAGTCCTGATTAATCATTGGACAACTTAATATATAATTTCTTTGATCATCTCCATAAAAACCGGTGGCAGTATATTATCACAGACTTATGAGAAAAATGAGTGGCATGGCCCCCAAAAAAGCTGGGCAATTAATTAAATGATATGCTTGTTCATCTTGCAGGTCAAGCACTTAATTGTGCCAAGAATTGCTTTGAAATCATGCATGCCTCAACTTAGACCTCTTGCCTCCCGAGAGAATTCCTCAGGTCTTACTGAGTATCACACTTCCTGGGGATGCCAGTCTAATGCTAGCTAATCCTGTTAGCAAGTATAATAGATACAGTGATATCTGGAAATCTGAATCTATATTCAGAAGTACTACACATCAACATAGGAGAAAATTGAAATCTCTGTGGCTTCCTGAATGTGGGAGCAAAATACGATTCATGATTAAAATTAGTGCCATGTACCCCAATAATTCATACTTCATAGGGCAGAGAAATAACTGCAAGCTAGAATTAAAGATTATTCAATGACTTTGTACCTTGTAGATGTACAGTGAAATTTGAATGATTTCCATGCTTTTCAGCTCCCTATGCTCTTATATGTATAAGAGTCTACTTTTCCAGTGCAGTTTCCTTTTTAGATTTGGTGTTTTTGCATAAATCCCTATCAGAAAGGGGTAGTTGATATGGATTGGTTTGATTTTTTTTCTTCTTTTTAAAAGGTGGAAAAAAAAAAAAAATCCTTCAGTTTCTGAATGCTGAATTAATCTTCAAGCAATATTCAGACAATGGAAAGCAGCCTACAGTCAATAGTAGCTGAACATTTGTAGACTTCGGTCCTTCCTTGTTATAAAGACAGTCTAACCATGACCCCACTCAGCCATCATCAGTGGTGGTAGAATAATGCAAAGATCAGATCCAGTTGAGTTGTACAGTTCATTTTAGAAAGGTTCATAGCTGTGGAGATTATTCAGAAATATTCAAATAGAATTGTAATTTTAAGTTCTCTGTTGCAAAGCTATTAATATTGCTTATTGCTTATTACTTGTAGTCCAGCATTTGGCACTTCAAACATGTATTTTATTAAAAACTATATGTTTTTTTGTTAAGAACTTGAAGTTGGTTGACATGCATCTTTTCAAGTTACTAATATTACTATTGAACACAAGCAAGTCTGTCTTTCAAAATATATTTTTAGAGAAGTACTCTTACCTGAAGATTGGGCTAACTAAGAAAAAATAAAATAAAATAAATCCTGAGGATTGATCAAAATCAATATTTACACTTTTGTAAATACTTGTAAGTGATGTAAAAGTTTCCTCAGCTCTGCGTAAGCCACTTGGTAAGTATGTGAACCATTAAAAGTCCTGAAAACAATGGCAAATGGACTTGTGCCTGTCACAACAAAATTACTGTGTATTAGATGAAGAATGTACAAGGCAGAGTACATTCCTGGCTACATCCCAGCTGTTACAAAGTGTTTTTCTCTCTTCAAAGCAATAAAAATATATTTTTCCATATACTGTCAGCATTCCATCTAGAAACTAAGATTTTCCCTGCTTTACAGGATTCGTGTCTTTTCAGAAGATGATATATACAAAGATCCAGTAAGATCAAGAGATCTGCTACAATGACTTCGAATGATACAATGATACATATTAATATAATATGTACACATAATTTATAGGAGAAAATAAGGTTTTATTCTCTTTAAGCCTTCTATTAGAGAAAGATTTCCATACTTCTAAAGAAAATTAACCTCATTTAAATGGAATCAGCTTTGTTAATGTGGAAGGATGAATATGTTGTGTTGCTAACACAACGGTCTTTAGATAGTGTGAAGACTTCCAAATAATAAATATAGATACTTGTGGGATAGACATTTCTGCAAGTGTTGCATAGGGTTTATTTGAACATCTCTGTAAAAGTGAAAAGGATTTTCTGTCTTTGTAACTCTTTTCAACCTCCACATTCAATGGATAGGGAAAGCAGATTGGCTTTCCAAGGATCTTTTGAAGGAAGTCATTCTTTCCTGGCATCATGACTCACAAAATATTACTTGAATACCACAAACATCTCCAAGCCTTTATAGACCATAGAGTATGGTCTGTACATGTAGTAACCATTTCTGTACAAAGCCTTCACATTGTAAATGCAGAAAAATAAATGGAAGGAATGGAAAAGAAAGCAACTTATGAGGACAAAAAATTCCACTGATATATCAGTGGCATTTGCTGACAAAGTTATTTGTTGAAAGTCTTCCACGATAATATTTTGATGATAAAGTTTATTTATTTCAAAGCTAGCCTTGTTTAATATACAGAAAGAGCTTCCAGTATTCTCTCACATCTTTAAGAAAAAAACAAATGCAAAATTTATGGCTTCACTTTTTCATTAGATCCTTTTGTGTAATACAACACTGCCCTAGTAATTATCCTCATCTCATATAAGAAGCTAATGAAGATCAGTTAGGTATTTACTTCAGATAAGTGTCAGGAAAGATCCCATTCCTAATTCATGTTAGACTTGATATTTACTGACACACCAATGTTATAGGTTCTGCAAATGGACAGGAATTCAGTCAAAAATCACTGTCTTTTTATTGTTTCTGGTCTCTTGCAGTACTGTTCTCAACTTTTTGTTCTATCTGTCTCGGTTATTTTGGAGAATATTAGTAGGTACGTTCAAAGACATTAATATTGATGACCTGATATTTCTGTTCTGAGTGTTGCATTAAGTATTCCTCAGGAAATACTGATCTATCTATCCATGATGGAACAGTGTCATTGCAACAATATTGCTTATTCTTGGTGTTCGATATTTTCAGCAGGGTTGATTGCGGAAAGATAGAAAGATTGACAGTTCATTAAAAAAATGATCTGCTCATTCAGATCTCGAGGTATTGCAGGCTGCATTTCTGCGGTATTTCCTGGGAATACGAAGTTCACTTTTTGCCTCACTCATTTATTGTTGATTCAGTGAGTTCAAGTTGCTTGTTTTCAAGCTACATCCCTAAGGCCTGCATGCTTCTAGCCATTTGCTAATAACGAAGTCTGCAGTGGTGATGAGCATTGCAGTGGGCTATTTTGTTCTCTAATATAGTCTATCCTACCTGTAATTAAGAACTTGTTTAAGAGGAGGTAATAAAAAGGAATCATAGGCTCCTGGTCAAGAAAACTTTTTTAATTTTTTTTTTTTTTTTTTTTTTTTTTTTTAAATATTATTGAATTCACTGCTACTTAGAATGAAATAAGTATGTGCTTAAAGAGTTAGCTTTATAGGGGTGCTTTCCTGGATTGAGACCTCTATTTAATCACTGTCCTATTTAGTCTACATTTTGCAATTCTTGCTCATTTCTCTTGTGAATACCTTGCTGTCTTAGTTGTTATGAATAGAGCTCTTTGTTTTCTATATCTGGAATTTAGTCTAAATAATGACCTCCAATGAAGTACTTCTGTAAGGTCACAAATGCCTCTAAGAGCCCAGCTAAAGTAAACATCCTAAATAATGATATTTTATTTTTTTATGGGCTTAATATATCACTGACATAGTGTGAAAGTTCCCCAGTAAGAGAATGGCAACTCACCGCCTCAGTTTCATTGATCTGCAGACTGCTTTTTCTTCTGAAGATTTTAATTGCAAAGGACTGAACTCTGAGTACTTGCATACAGCACGTATGCCTAATTTGAAGCCAACAAGTCTGGTTAGGAAGAAGATGGATAAAATTATCTGATTGTGTATTGGTGAAAGTCCCTCAGCAAGGCATTGTAGATACTTCCTATTTTGAAACACTTGCTTCTGTTCTCGAGTGCCACAGTCTATGGAGTCTCACCTGATATGTCTAAGCAGAAGACATGCTTTTTCTGTTAAGAAAAAATGATAAACTGACATCCCGAACATTGTGTTATCTGATACCATTATTAGGGAAGCCTGCAGCTGTTCATATTTTCTCTCCAGAGCACGTGTCACTGTGGCAAATGGAAAATATTTTCATCCTCTAGGATTACAGAGCTGCTGAAAAGCCATAAACAAAACATAACTAGAATTGTGTATATAAGTGACAGTTAATGTGATCTCTCAGAAGAAGGCAAGGTAAAAAGGGAAAAAATACAAGACAGAATCCATACTTTTTATTCACAATACAGTTCAGAGAGAATTTCAGAAGAAATAATTACAGAAATCAGTGGAAATGTTTTACTTCCTTCACTCTCAAACTAAACAGAAATACACAAATGTGAAAATACTTTATAAAGAGCTTTATGTGTGTGCATATCTATTTAGAAGTAAACTGACGGTGGGTGAAGTGTGGATCCATTTAAAGTCGTCCATACCAGAAAACAGTCACACCTATGTTAATGTGCTTTAATGGTTTCACTACCTATGGTATTTGACAAACATGTATGCCGTATTGATAATGAAGAAGAAAGTGGCAAAGTGCTTTTTCAAAGTGAAACAAAAGGGCTGTGTCTTAATTCTTGATTTCGTCAGGCTAAGTCCCTAGTCCTGGTGATCTTACTGTTTTCTGGTGAGAGAAGGTGGCCTTAGAGCATTTCTCAGTATTACTGATCCTGTCCACAGTCTATCCCAAATTGATCTCAGCAGCAGCAGAGGTGTGCTCAATGAAAAATAGTTATTAACAAAATAATTTGTATACTTTTATTTTATGTTGTGACTGGTTATATTATATTGAAACAGGACTCTTCCTGGAGAAGAGTAGAGTGGGGTTCTTTATTCAGACTCTGAGGATCAGTTCACTGGGGTGATGTCCTAAACGTAAAAAAGATCTAGCAGTGTCAGGAATTGCACATGCAGCTAATTAGAGGTGACCTGATAATCTTCTTTTATTTTTCATTTGTGGAGTATTTGAACAACAACAACAAAAAAATAAAAAGTGAGGAATTGAAAATAATAAAAATAAAAGGCCATGAGGAGGTCTTGGGAAGCCTACTTTTAGTCTTGGCATCTGCAGCCTCTGGCATCCAGCAGAAAGCAGTGTGTGCCTGTGGGCTAGCTGGGCAGGGCTCAGCTGAGGGCCAGCCCTTCCTAAGGTAGGAGGAGTTGTACCTGCATCTGGTGGTCCTGGGAGACTGTGTGTGGTGTCTGTCACAAGTGCAAATGAGCCGAACCCCCTAATGGCATGACCCCATGTCTTTTTGCAGTAGTGGTGAGGCTGCTGACTGTGGGTCAGCTCAAAACAGCAAGATCTTTATCAAAGGCATTACTTGGTGGCTAAATATGATCTGCTAATTCACTTCCATTGCTTTTTCAAGTATTAAAACTAGTGTCTAGAAATAAACTCAGCCATATAGGCACAGAAACAAGAACAGTATTTTAGGGTTTAAAAAGTTAATAGTGAAGGTATAAAATATCTATTGTTTAAACTAAATGTGACATTATTACTACTTAAAAAATAATCTGATTAATGTGATTTGGTAGCCTAGCTGAGACAGAATGTTCATCTCCTTAGTGAGAGAACACAATAAAAATAACAAAATCAGAAAAAAGATTTAAAATGCTCTTTTCCTGATAAGGTGACAGGAAGGCCACAGTCAGCAGGGTTGAAAATGGGTATTTCACATCATGGACAACACATATGACATACTTCTGGCATTAAATCTATCCATCACATCAAATCACATTTGATGCTGAATTCATAGGTTTGATTTGATAAAAGTTATGGTGAATAAAAGCTATAAATTAGGCCTTTCCTTTCTATCTTTTTTAATTCTGCCACTTAAAAAACAATGACATATGAGTGCAAAATACGTGATAATTCTTCACAAAGAGAGTTTTACTCTCTTGCTTTCCCTTTTGTTTGCAATTAACTCCTTGGAACATACTGCTAGGGTAAAAAGCGAGTTTAACAGTCAACATTAATAGTAGGGCGTTGGAGGATTATATGTGAGCAGAAACTGTACAAAAAGGAACATTCATGTATTTGAGACTGCATAAAGTGAGGGAAACAGTTTTAAATTTACAACTGGGACATAGTTAAGATTCTGTTTTATTGGGCTTGGCTATCTTGCAATTTTGAATTTCTCTTTCATTTGGCTTGTGGAACAAAGTCATGATCTCTCTTCACACTCTGGCGCTGAAGTGCTGTTGGCACATCCACAGCGCGGAGATTGAGTGCCAGCAGTTGGCACTCAGACCCTGCAATGTTTCCAGCTCCTGTGGTGCATATGGGACTGGTAGGAAGTACTGGATTTCACTTTTGGTCTGCAATCCCAGAAGGATCCTTCAGCAGACAAGGATTATCCTTGTGGATGTAAACTATACCTTTTCCTGCAAGTTTGGTCATCGTACCTTCCACTAACATAAAGTAGATGTATACCACATGCTATCTATTTGTAGTATGCAGTCGGAATATTCCCACTTAAAATTCCCAGCTTATTTTCTTTTCTTCTTACCTGACTTAACAATTACATATCCAGAAGGAAACAAAATTTAAAATATAAGTTATGCGATTAACCTATTTCAAGTATGTTTTTCTTATCTGCTTTGGAAAATGAGCTTTTGAAACATGGCTCTGTGAGAGGAGCCATGGCAATGAGGTTCAGCATGGAGACAGCTGCAGTGTGGATACACAGTGACATCACAACATCTGATGGAAGCAACTGGTTGTGTCTTGAAGTGGTATGATGATGTCATTCCCTAGGGGAAAAAAAAGAAAAAAGAAAAAGAAAAAAAAAAAAGAAAAAAAACACAGCCAAGTTTTGCTTTGAAGATGTTGATCAGTCTGGTAAAGATAGAATGCAACTATGAAACTTCATGACTGTTGTGACTGCTGGCTGTTTTCATGGCTTCAAAGTCCATGAGATGACCATGTATGTTATAGGCGGCTAATTCAATGTCTAGTTAAAAATAAAAAATAAAAAAAAATAAAATAAAATTAATGTCTTTACAGTGGCATTGTCTTGCATACTTCTGCCTTGCCGTCTGAGTATTTTAATTGTACCATCTGAGAGGGATGGCATATGAATGACATGCTATCACTTATTGTTTTGAAGTATAGGAACACACACAAGTTACACAATGGGATGGCTACATGAAAGATTGGCTAGCATAATGAATTTCTCATTTAGAAGTTTATATGGAGCTAACATCCATTTTACAAATGGAAAAAACAGCTTATAGGAGCAGGTGGCTGTTCACAGGAATTACTCCAGCAGGTCTGAGTTTATAAGGGAAGAATATCTTATGCTTCATTTTAGTTATGCCTATACAATTTCACTACAGATGGTAGTAACAGTTTCCCCAGCAAGGCCTTCTAAAGACTTCAGCGATTAACCGTAAAGCAATTGTTCTATGTCTTCCCTGAGGCACAAAAATCAGAACTGTGCCCGAGGAATTCTGGAATTCCTTTATAGTCACGAGAACACTGAGGCTGTGCTGGGAGGTGTCTAAAACACCTCTTTCCTGTAACTCAAGCTTAATTGGAAATTATCATCTCTCGGGGTGTGTAGTATTAGTGTTATGGTGCCGACTCTACTAAAATATAGTGCTATTTCAGTTGTAATGTTTATGATTTACTATGACAATTATGTGTCTCAGTTTGGAAAGCTATTGCACTCCTTGTACAAGAATTTAAAAACCTATATTCTGTTACTGTACTTGGAAGGAAAGATTAAAAGGATGAGCATCTGAGAAGGGAGCTGCCAGTTCAAATGTAGAATCCATAATAAGTTTTTGAAACATGTTTGTTGCTTGATATTGTTAATATTCAAGCAAATTCTTAGATATTTAGCATTTCTTTAGAAGTTAAAATGTTGTCAATTAGTTTTCAAACCAATGCTAATATGCTTCTCTAAATCACAAATGCTTTAGTATAGTTTTGTGCCATGGACAAAGCAAGGAGAAAATGAGCAATGAAGTGATCTTAAAATCCCTCTAAAATGAGAAATAAAAGGCAGTTGAGATTTTTGTATATATGTGCATATGATACGTTGTAGAGTCTTGTTGCTTTATGAAGTTTCTCTGTTTCATCTCAGACTGCCCACTGAGGTGGCTGTTGGGATAATTTGTATAGGGGGTGTGGTCTTTTTTCATGGAAATTTATATATATATATAATTCTTCAGATAATTAATCACATCTATTCTGTGTCACATTTGGCACACTTACAAAACCATGACAGATCTGGCCAGATTTTGGCTCTCCCTTTGGGAAAATGTACTACTGTATGTCAAATCTTGCCAAATTACTGTATTTTAAATCCCTTCTTTTACTACAGTGGTAATAAGTCACATTCAAATACCTTTTTGGTACCATTTTATTATAAATATTTACTTAATAAACTAGTTGCTTTACTGTTGGAAATTGGACATTATCTACGATTACTAAAGGGATGATACTAATTTATATGAGACGATACTCTACATCTATTTCTAATGAATAAAAGCTATTTAGAGGGAATAAGAGAATAGCACGTATTTATGTGAATCCAAGTGTTTTGGTTTGCACATTGTTGACAAGTAGTTACCTGTGGCTGTACAAGTCCTGAGTGATGACAGGATGTTAATTCATTTAATTCATTTGTTTTTGTCTGTGGAGTCAAAAGTCACCAACAACATCTCAATGCTGAGTCAGTGAAAGAGGAAAAAAAAAAAAAAAAAGTTAAACTGTTTCTTTTCTTTAAAACTCAGTTCAATCTTATTCATATGACATGCAAAGGAAAATAATAATAATAAGAAGAAAAAGGTTTGTAGTTCAGTGACATCTGTGTTCTTTGCAAACTACAGCCCCTCCTCCATTGCTCCAGCTTTGGAAGACGAATCCTGTACATGGGAAGGGTTCCGTTGTTTTGCATCCCTCTGATGCTTTCCAGAACTGAAAACTGTAGCCAACATTAAAGGCATTCTCTGGTGATTTTCTTGTAAATTTGACACCAGTGATGAAAAACAGCCCCGCAGCACCCCCAGTTAACGGTTAAATTTGAGGCGCCAATGGCATGATGCCGTTCCGTGTCCATGAAATTACCTGTGGCATGTATTTCCCCTTCTGAAAGTAGTTGTGTTCAGGGTACCTGCAGGAAAGCAGCCCCACGTCTCTGTCTCAGAAAGATGAAATTAGTTTGAAGGTGAGTGCAATGGTTAAGAACAAAATGTCAGATGAGAATAGTGTAGCATCCAGAAAATTGATATCCTTACAGCAAAATGAAAAAAAAAAAAAAGAATCCAAGATAATAACCATCTGAGAAGAGAGCTGATGGATTTAAACTGAAGCATGTGGGGGACTTTTTATTCAGAGTCCTTCTTGGAATCCTTATTCTGAAATAACATATGTAGGCAGTATGTCATTTCCCTCTATATCTGCCACCTCATTAATACAGGCTGGCAATGCAGGAAAAAAGAAAAAAAAAAAAAAAAAAAAAAAGGGAAAAAGTATATGAGCAAAGTTTGCTACATACAGTAAGAAGGGTCTTTATTTTGTTTGTTGGGTGGTTGGATGTTGTTTTTTATTTTTTCATACTGTAAAAATAGGTTTCAAGTGGGTGTCTGTCCTGTGCTATCTTTCCTGACACACTGATGGGTAAAAATAATGTTTTCCTTAATGGGTGTCTCAGTCTAATGGCAAATCTCTGGGCTGCCACAAAACCTACCAGCCAACATACAGAATCCAGGGTTTTCATGTACATAGCAATTCTAACTTTAAAACACTAGCAAAATTAAAGGATTTGTCTCTAGTTTAGAGAAAAGTACATAATATATATGCAAACCCTTGCATTTTACGCACAAGTGTAGAATTTGGATGGAGGGTATAACAATAGGTGATTGTTGGGGGGAAGATTTAATAATATTGTGCTCACACCTAATATTTCTGCACTAACAGCTGTGGAGAGAAGTTATGCAGATCGAGGCTTCCTCCCTGCAAGAAGTGTGGAGATCTCTCTGAGGACTGTGAGGTGCCAGACGTGGAAGGGAGCACGTTTGCACGGGCTCCTCAACCTGTAGCTGGGGACCTGGGAGTTTCAGTGTATCAGGACATCTGCAGCAGGTTTACTTTTCATCTGCAAAGTAGCTGGCCTGGTTCACAGCCAGGGTCAGTAGTCTCCTGGGGGCTGCAAGGCTCTCAAGGCCACAGAGGTTGTGAAAATTTGTCTTTTGTTTTGCCATTGGCATTGGCTTGCAGCTGTCAAACTCCCACATGGTTATTTTTCTGCTTCTCTCACCTGTACCTCTGTGGGTGAAACACAGTTCTCCTGAATTCAAAGCAGGACTGAGCTTAGTGTCCCTCTGCTTCATCAGTACCAGTTCTGTCTTTTGTCCAGTATAAGTCAAAATTAGAGTGGTCAGAAGGCAGTAAACTGGCATGTTTCATGCTAAGTGGTGGGAAGATGACTCAAGAAGGTTACAGGAATATTACAGAGTGTCATATAGGAAAGGGAGTGCCTCTCTTACACCTTCTCATTTATTATTTTAATGCAGCAGTTATAACTGGCCTCCCCACTTGATTTGTAAAGTGTATGTCAATTGAATGTGTCTTTTCATTTTTTTAATTAGTCTCTTTTTTTGCAGCTTCATACTCATTCCGTTTATGTATGGAAATATTCATAATACTCCCTATTTGACCAAAGGCTTTGAAATTATCTTGCATCATCCATTTGTATAAAGTATACTCTCTATTTTCAATACGTTAGAGTGACTGTAACTTCTGGTGAGTTTAATTTCAGGAGTTTAGAGAGAAGGAGAAGTGTTACAGATTCTATTTCTTTCAGGTCTTTTATGACCTAAACTGTTTTTCATCATGGAATCTATTGCTAAAACAGTGTTCTGAAAAGAAAATACTGTTTACAAAGTAAACATTTTTTCTGGCTGCAAGATTGTTTGCTGTCCAGGAAGCAAACACATTCTACCTCATTACATATATTTTGGATGTATGAAAGGAAAATAAGTTTATACATTTTAAACATGCAGCTCACAGACTTTCCGGCTGGAACCCACTTGGGAGTCATAACACATTTCCAGGACCTCCCCTAGCGAGACTCCTCAGATATCAGAGTCCAAGTGACTCATCGACCGCAGGAGAGGCAATTGAATTAAAACTTAAATATTTATGTGTCTGACTCAGTCAAATTGCAAAACAAATACAGCCTGATTTCTGGGTGAGATATCTGTGTTTCTTAAGAAAAGTTAGATCTGGTATTTCAAGAGCTGCAAAATTTGGATGTTGGCCCTTGTTTTGAGACTTCTTTTTTTTTTTTTTTCTTTTTTTCTTTTTTTCTTTTTTTTTTTTAAGTAGTTTTCACAGCTTTAGAACACTAGGGCGATTATAGCTTAGTTACTAAATATGTCTGGAGTACTTGATAGCAGTGATAGAGATGAAATTTCCAGCAGGTAGTTCAGCGTGTTCCTCTGCACTCTGAACTATTGCTTTTGGATGAACTGAGGGTCTGAGGTAAAGATGACTGTGCACATCACCGTATTAGAATGATATCACCATACCATCACTTGCCTGATATGTAAACGACTGTCCTACTTGAAGTGGAGTGAAAGACTGAGAAACAGCAGAGATGCTGCGGCTAGTTCTGGCAAGCTATGTTTTGCCAAGTCCAGAGATTGACAGTAACAGCCACCAAACCAAATGTCTTGCTGCCCCCAGCACAACGTCAAGATCTTTGCAGAAAATTGAGCTTGATCCTCCAAATTTGTTTCTGAAGCCGGTCTTGCTAACCAAACACAGCACAGATGTTGCTACCCGCTCACCTCCCCTTCCCCCAGCAGTCAGGTGCTGGGGCTGAGGCTGTTTCATTCTTCCAGGTCAGTCTGTTTGGAGAAGGCTATAATACATAGCTTACAGCTAGGAAAGCCTTAGCAGATCCTACATATTGAAAACTGAGCATGTGCTTGTTACAGTCATAATTTAAACTCTTGCTATTTTAGTACAAATTTTCTGGTTCAAAATCCTGATTTCCAGCTTGCCTTTGAACAAGAAACACAGGCTCTTGTCTGTCATCAACAAGATATGAGGTATTTCATGAGACCACAAATAAAGCTGTTGTTCTGCAATCGCAGGTACAGCAAGTGCTTGCTTTTCTTAAGACAGCTTTCTAAACAACATGAAAGTGTGATCTGAAAATATAACCAAATGGTTCTATTCAACATTCTTTATTTAAAGAATGTCTTACGTGCTACTGCCACTAATTATCAGCTCTTCATAATCCATGGAAAAAAAATCTACAACTTTTTCCAGTTATCCCTTTTTAATGTTCTTATTTAGCCTCACATCAGAGATATCTTCTGCCACTCCTATTTCCAGGTCTTAAGCAGATTTACAAATTTGGCTAGAAAGAGAGCATCAAATGTGTTCATGTTTAAATTCTATGCGTATAGATGGATTATCCAGATGTGAGTAATAGTACTATTTCATTACACTTTTTTTTTTTTCTGATGCTGTTATGCAACGTGTGTTGTTTATCCTTTTTCTTCTGGTTGCAATAGGGATGATTCCACAAATTAGATAAAGTCAAATTAAGCTGTATTTGTAGCTAATTGTATATTCTTTGATCAATTTCAGCTTCACAAATATTTTGTATTTATTTTGGATGATTGGTCCCATCACTAGTTGTAGTGGTAACTGCAGCTTGGTATGGCACAATTGTCTAGCATAAAGTAAAATCCAAATTTCAGTAATATTCTGTTATTACAGGTGTGTGTTTTTACAATCTGGAAAAAATTTCAGGATAGTGTGATATTAGACTTTTTCACATGAAACTATTCAGTTAACTTTGAGTGCTCCTTTCTAATTACATTGGTTACATTGTTTTCTTAAATTCTGTTGTGCTTGTTGCTGTGGGTCCAAGTCTTTGGCTATAATAAAAGCTAGGAAGTGTTCATCTAGTGCAAAACAAAATAAATATAGCTTGCTGCTGCCATCTCTGAAGGTCACAAAAATATTACGGATTTGAGGGAGCTTGATCAGTTTACATAAGGGATTACAAAATGTGGTTGCATGTAATACCCAGAGACTGTATTTGATGACCTAAGAATTCTCTTCCAGTTTTTCATTATTAAAATCCAGTCATAGGAGAGGAAACAAAACCACTATACCACTGATGGATGGTATGATATTAGATGTTTGGTGTGTAGTCTGCTCTTAGCCAATAACTACTAGGTTGCTTAAGTTCACCAGCTGAACTGAATGAATGACACAGCTGAGCATCGGATGCTGCCCAAGATGAGAATCATACAGACCATTTCATGTATTTCCACTAGCATATTTGCACGTTGTAAACAGTACATAACAGGTTACACTGGGAGGACCTAAATTCTAATCCACGTAAGAAGGTGAATAAATGCCAAATTTTCCTTTGGGGCCTCTGTCACCAGTAACCTGAAAAAGAGCGTTCTGTCTGGTCTGCTAAATGAACAGGCAAATCAACAGAATTTTTTGGTCATAGTATCAGAAGCTGATTATAATGCTAATAAAAAAATCACTTGAGGGCAGCCTTCCCTGGGCCATTACATTGATGCGGTTTCAGTTCCATTTCCACATCGTTTCAGACTGTAAAGAATAAGTAGCAAATATTATGGAATCCAGTTGTTCCTGGAGTTGGCTCATTACAACTTCCTTAATAACTCTTTACAGTCTGGCAGCTATTTCACTATTTAGGTTAACAGTGTGGACAAATTTTATTGTTTTCAGTTAAAAATAATAATAATAAAAACAAAAATACCCAAGATTTGTTGTAATTGTCCTCTTAAAGGAAGGTATTAACAAGCATTGCCAAGTGCCTGATATTTTTATGTCAGCTTTATTATTTCTATCAGCTCCACATATATCTGATGAAAGCTACATTTGTTGAAAATAAAATAGCAGAAATTGCATTTTTTTACAGGCTTTCTTTAAAAGCAAATACATATATATGTATATTTAGTATGCTTTTCAGGAACGTACTCATGGCTTGAGTGCTTTCAAAGAGCTTTAGTGAAGCTTCTGAAGATGGCCTAAAAGGTTTAATTATGTTATTTTATAGTCATTTTAATCACATCATTATTATTCTTTAGGAGAACTGAAAACCTAAGGTATGTGCTGTGAATTACTGTATTCAGAATTAATCTGCAGATGTTTCTGAATAAAGAATACATCTAATGCAGTACATTTTAAAAGCAGCATGATTTATACATGGTCAGTGAAGAGGAAGGTAAACTATAAGCCTTGTATTTTCTAGGATGTCTTGCGACTGTGATAACTTTTATCTTTTTGGCTTACTTGGCACTTTGAAAAAATAAGAACTTATTACTTGCTGTAATATAGTACTCAGACATATTGAGTCAAACCTTTTTACATGCCCAACTGATTTTTGTCAGTGAAAAAGCAAAAATCCTGGCTCTGCCTCTGTAGAGCTCTAGGGCAGTGACTTCATTTCTAGATTTCTAAATGTGGTGGAATTTTTGTGTTCTCTATAGCTGATTCAAGAAGTTATAATAGAACATAAAATGTCATGAGCTACTAGGGTTGTACATACAAATATCTGTTATCCATAATCCACTCTTGGCAAAACTTACACTTGTGGAGTCCTACTTAACATGATCATTCATTCATCTTATTTTTTGAGTTACATTTAACATACCTGGTGTAAAATCTCTACTAAGGTTTCAAACCATGCAAGTGTTTTCACAGAGGATATTTCTTGTTTGAGGAATCTGGGTATGATGAACAATAGTTACTTTACTTGCTTTTATTACAAGGTGTTGTTATATTAAGGAAAAAGAAGTTTTAGAAATGCTAATGACTGGCAGGAAGAGTTTTTCTCTGTTTCCAGACAGTGACAGCAAAGATACATCTGAGAGTTCACGCTAAAAAAAAAAAAAAAAAAAAAAAAAAAAAGATTGCAGCCAATTGTGGAAATGGAAGGAACCTCCCAGGTAGAATAGTTTTAGTCAAAAAGTCAGTAAGTGAAACAAAAGTCCAAAAGTCTAAGACAAATATGCAAAGACAAAGAGGACAGTGGGAAGTTTCAGTCAATTTTTAAATTACTTTTCTGTCTTTTCTGTACATGAAGTTTTTTTTCTGTTTCATAAGTACTGAAAGTTTTATTTGAATAAAACCTGGTTTTGATCCTCTGGTCCACTTTAGGTGCACAGTGTAAGAGAAGGGCCTAAGTCCCTGGCCCATTCATTGTCCCATCTCACCAAATAAGGAGTGGAAAAAAGGTCAAGTAATTGGACACTACAACTTCAAGTTTATTGGTTTTTCATCATTCCACAAAATGCAGTTGTTTGAGTTTCTCTAACACATCCTGGCATGTCTACTCAGCAGAGATATTAATACAGTTGTCCAGTATTGTTTCACATACAGAAGTCAATTACCTTATTTATTTTAGTTGCAATTCAGTTCAGGTTGTTAGGGATTGCAGTGAATTTGTAAGACTGTTCAGTTACCTTAGCATGTCACAGTTGACAAATACGGACAGTACGGAGTGATATTTTGGAGAAGTATTTTTAGCTTTGTCTGCTACTTTTTCAGTTGGTAGATGCAGATGTTAGTATTGTTTCACGAGAGAAGAAGGTGCCAGAGAGCAGCTGTGAGCAGTGGAAGCTTCTTCCCTAACAAAGGGGCTCTGTATTTGACACTGGATTTCAGTTACATTAGCTCCCAAGCTCCAGTAGCATGCTATGGGAAAGGAGCTAATGGTTAGGCGCCCAGGTGGAATTACTGAAGAGTTTCTGAACAGGAAAGAGCTCATTTGGAGTGCAAGGATCCAGCAGATCATCAGCATTCCCCCAGGCACAGCAGGGCCAGATCCACAGCCAGCTCTACCATGCACTGAACGTCTCATAAACCAGCCAGCTGCCAGGAGACTGTCTGCAACACAGTCACTGCTGCTTTAGATGTATTTCAGTTCATATTTTAATAAAAGCCTGATTCAAGATGATTGCTGGGTTCCAAAACCCCACTGGAACCAGGTGGATTCCAGGCTGGCTGATTTTTGGAACCAGTATCTGATCTCTGAAAAAGCACAGTTGAAAATCACTGGCAAAGCTTTTCATCAGAGAGGTAATAAGCCATATTATTGAGAATACCAATCAGCAGCAAAAGTGACACAATGAAGCAGTTCCGAGGACCACTGGTGTTAACCTCAACAGGATGCATTTGTGTGAATACTAGACCACAGTATAATCACGCACCCCTTCTTAAACACGCTTCACAGACATCTCACTTCAGATGTGAGACAGAAGTTCCCTGCAGAGGAGAAAAATTTCTAGGTATATCCTTCTCATCCACAATTTATTGCAATATTTACTGTTAGGTGCAAGTCTTGCTTTTAAGATTTTTTATGCTGACAGTATGGAGAGCTGCAGATGTCTTGGTAATGCAGAATGGGCAAACTGTGGTTGGCACTGACTGTGCTGAAGTCCCTTCCGTGCTTCTCAGTGCAGTTTGCTATGCTAAACTAAACCCTCCAGAAGGTGAAAGCTAGGCATGTGGTACTTGTGCATGTGTAAATACTTTTGTTACAAAGAATGTATCCTGAGCATTAAGTGGTCCCTCCAGAAATAAGAACCTCCACTATTGTGATCCTAATCATCATGTAACTCACACCTATGAACAGACTATTGTGGCTGACATCTGTGAAAGTCTGCTTCCTACTCAGTCATCCTGCCCTCCTGGTGAAGTGTACTAAATCTCAGCAGGGAAAGTAAACCTAACTGATAGAGATAACATAGCCTTGAGTCCATAGAGATTTATGATTATCAGTGCAACTAAACATCGAAGTCCTTGTATCATGAATTAGCTCAAGCATGCTTGTATGCTGTTCTTTCTCACTCTGGGAGCAAGATCCTATAGAAGTTCAAAGTAGGAAGTACATACATGTAAGCATGCAGGGAATTAAAATGCATACAGAAATGAAAGTTAACATGACGGCTGTATTCTGAACACTGGGAGCAATATAAGAACATGTGGTTGTGAACATACTTAGATTCACTCCAGTTGCAGAATAGCACAGTCTCCAGTGATTCCTTCTGCTTACAGAGGAGGTGCTGAGAAGGTATGAAAATCAACAAGCCAGACTTGCTGATCTGTGGGTAAGGGTCTGGAGCAGTTTTCCTTGATGGCTTCCATTGAACATCCTCTAGAACCAACTCTTTCAAAGCTGGAGATACAAATTTATCGCTCCTTACCCATAGACCCCTGTCAAACAGTTTGTTTCCTCCTCTGCCACAGAATTCATTGTTTTTTCCTTAGCCCACCTGAATTCAAGACTAAGGATTTTTTTATAGTCAATGAAGGTGCTCAATTTGTCTTGCATCCCTTTGCCACTTTTTTTTGTTTGTTTGTTTTTAATTTAGATAATCTTCTGTTAGTGACCCTCATTCCATTGAGCAGAAGTTTAGAGATGGAAAGAGATGAGAATCAGTTAAGGACATACGTAAATAAATTTTACTCTATGCTGGGGAATTACTTCAGTTGGAAAGTGTCCTGTAAATGTTTTATCTTGGAAATCAATATTTTATACACTTGCTTCTCACTGTCAAGATTCACTTGGTTAATGACATACAAACCTACTCTCATAAATGAAATGTTCATCTAAATATTACAGGAAACGTGCTTGTAAAGGACTTTAAACTGTGTCCCAGGGTGCCTTAACATTTTCCCCTATGAACTGCTCCAATGCATGCTACCTAATCTTGCTATCAAAGCATTCCTGTAACAGAAAGAGTAACCCAAGCATAATTACCTCCTGATTAATCAGCTCATTTGCATGTTTGCCACTCTGGTGCCTGTGGCGATATTATGCTAAGCACAGATGGGTCTTCTGATTCTCCTCACATTTAGGTTTTGGTGCAGCTGCACGTGAAACCAGTGGTGGGAATAGCAACGCAGATGGAGCTACAGTCAGTCTGGAGAAACCTGAGCAGAGCAGTTTCACCTTTATTGTGTGGAGCTGGAATTCTTTGGGGGTTATCTCCTTCCCTGCACATAGTTGGAATTTTTGTACTAATCTTGCCCTTCTGCATCACATCCTAAATACATTTAACATGTGGCAGTGATTTCCATCCCAAGTGCATTGTTTGGGACCCCTATAGTTGTGGCAGCTAGCAGAAGTTATTCATATAAACATTCAGTACGTCTCTCTGACAAGGAGTCTATCTTGTTTCTGTGAAACTTGTTTTGCTTTTACTCTTTTTTCCCTAAGAAATAAACTAAATCATTCTCCTAATGATAAATGGATTATAAATAGTCTTTCTCCATCTCTAACCCTGTCTAGTAGGTTAGGTATGTATTAGTTCTCTGAACATCCAGCGCGGACAGAAATCTGGGCTTGATAGGACTAGTTATCAGATTTACTATGGCTGGTCCTGTATTTCATCAGTCTCTAGCCACATTATAAAAAGATGCCAGGAAATAACATTGTGCTTCATGATTTATCACTTGCCTACACGTGAGCAGCCATTTGTATCCTTTTTAACTCCTTCCATCTCTTCTATTCGCCCCTAGATTGACTTGGTTTGTAATTTGGTGGTTTAGTTCCATCACTTGTCTGTCAAAAGCTGCCATATTCATCCAGTAGGCTGTAAAAGCGCGTGTTTAATATTATCATCCAATATTGGAAAAGTAGCTTGCCTTGTCCAATATTTCAGATGGTTTGAAAAGATGTTTTGCTAACAATGTGCACTTTGAATTTACAGGGTATTACGAATTAGGTTTCTCTTTTCCACAAAACAAACAAACAAAAAAAAACCACACACTCTGGGGGAGTGGGTGGTAGTGTTGTTTTTTGATGTTGTTATTGTTTTTTTTTTGTTTTCTCCCTAGTGTTTTCTTATATTTTTTGAGTATCTTTCATTTAAATTCCTTGCAAATATTCCTCAGCTCCTTGAAGGCATTTTTCCTACAGTAACAGGATAGAATACCATAAAGGGAGGCTAAGTAGCTTATGGAAAGTTGTATGGGTAAAACTGCAGCTCAGCCAGAGTGGAATCAGTTATGTGGGATCAAAAAGTAAAGTCATTATTTATTTCTAGATTTGTCTTCAAACTAATAGAGATTTCTGAATAGCTAGGTGCTTTAGTTAGAAGTAGCTAGACCTGCTGAAGATGAGCTGAAGAACTACAAGTAAAAATCCAAGGATTTTCACTGGGCTGATATATAAAGTTCTTTTAAAAATGCACAGAATTGAAGTTGTTGCCTTAAATAAAGTTAGGGGAAAGTTGTTTTACATTAACCATGATATGACTGAGGTCCTGAAATAGATGGCATTTTACAAAAATCTGAAAGCAATTAAAAATGAAAATAAGGAAAGAAGAGGACAATGATACAGGCAGTATGAATAAAAGCATTGATATTATCACTATTATTTTCTGGATTGTTTTTTTATTCTGTAAAGTATTAATTTTAATTGTATTTAATTTGGGAACTACTTATATCTATTCCAAAACCATGTCATTTAAATTCTGATGGCTTAAATAATTTAACTTTAACTGTGCTGCCAGATGGTGTTAGCAGAATCCTTCGCATTGTGTGCAGTGTAGGTGGTAAAGAGTTGTTGTTTTTTCTATTTTCTGAAAAACTCTGGCCAGTGTGAGAAATTAAATTTAGAAAGCAACATGATTTACTGCAGCAGCAAATTTGCTTCCTGGACATTTTCCCCACAGCTCTGGCAACACTAGCACCTGAAAGTTGAAGAGTGGAGTTCCTGGGAGCTAAACTAACTTGTAGCTTGTCACGCATTGAAACATACTGGAAATGAGCTTCTAGAATGAAAAAAAAGTATATAAATAAAATTGAAGAATTGCTACTAATTGATAAACAACTCTTAAAAATAATAAATGAGTGTCCTCTAGCATATATCTTCCTCATCTTCATTCCTTTTTCCAAACAACTTTCAAAAAAAAACCTAAAAAAGTAGCTTCTTAAAGTTTCAAAGTGTTTAAAAACCATAGTAATACCATTTAAAAGTAACAATAATAATAATAATAAAAACCTTCTAACGAAGCCATCTTTGTCTTGGTAAAGTAATATTACAATATTCAGTCATCTAACACCAATGTTTATTTATTTTTTAAAATGATAATTTTAGTTCATTGCTTTGTAAGAATGAACTTTGGAGAATACTGTTTATTAAAGTGCAGATTTCTGTGAGGTGAATGCATTTCCCTGGGCAGCAAAAGTGATCTCTGCAGAGAAGTTCCTGTGGAGTTGTGGAATGTGATGCGTGGTGACATTGGCTTGGTATACACGTTCGTGTCACATTAACAACATTGAAAAGCAAAAAGACATTTTGAATCTACTGTGCCAATGATGTGTAGCCCCTGCTTTCAAATTCATACTTTGCTAGTAGGAATTTTTATTATTGAGAAGTTTGTTCTTCGGGTTTGGCTTTTTCTGCTACAGCCACAAGCTGTTCCTCATCAGGACTGGTACCATACCAGGATCTGCTCTTGGACTACTTACCTGATTCACATGTAGTTCATGGAAGTCGTTGGCTTGTATCGACTGTCTGTCACTATTCATCTGACAGAATTTGAACCAGTAACCTACAGATGATAGGCAATATATTCCTTAATTCTCTGAGAATTTGTATCCTGCCACTATTTTGTCCATATTTCAAGATTTAGAATAAATGAAATTTCACCATATTTATACTCCATAGTTCAACATAAAGAAATATTTATATTTCTTTATGTTGAACTATGTTATACAACATAGTTCAACATAAAGAAATATTATCTTCCAAACTACAGGTCAGCTTGGGGGTATTTCCCTAATTTCTCCCTCTGAAAATCATTACAGATTTCTTTTAGATCATGTCTACACATTTCTAGACTAAAAGCTCAAGATGACTTGGCTATTTTTTTTCTATTCTGTATCTGGAAACACTTTAAAAATAAGATTAAAATAAAATTACATGTCCGTGCTCTACTGCACGATTAACATCCAAGCACACAGTTCTGTCATGTGGTTCTCAAGAGGACTGGTGGAACCTCATTAGCATCAGCTGGTAAGATTACAGTGCTTCTTACAGGCCAGCACAAGAATGAGAATTTTTATCAAAGGCATCTTTCGAGTTCTTTTAGCCTTCTCGAGTGTTCTTTAGCTTCTGTATTCTGAAAACCAAAGCAAGAGTTGAACATTTTAGCCCCCTAGTCACAGAACAGGAATATGTGTAAAGAAAATTTTAAAAAAAATTCTAAGTGATTTTAAAATAACAGATATATTATAAACTGTAGTAAATTTTCTAGAGTAATAATATACCAGTTTCTAAAGTGCCTTAATATTTTGTTAAGTGTGTGAAACATCACTGTTTTAGGATTACGGATGTTGTTTTTCTACTTTGTAGTTTCTAAAAAAACACAGTTCTGTGTAGCTTAATATTCTTTCTAGCAATGCCAAACATAGAGCGATTATTGGATGAGACTGTTTTAATAACATGGTCATAATAATACACAACTCTCGTACTTACTGATTTCAAGTATTTTTAAGATTCTTGTTTCCTGCATGTAATAAATTATGGGGCTGTCGCTTTTTGTACCTCTGCCTCTTCTCCAAGATTTGAGATGGGACTGAAGTATTTTAAGTGGTTTTGTTAATTTGTTTGAACAGGAAACCAAGACCAAACAATCTATGTTTAATCTTCTATCATTAACTGAACATTCATGGAGAGGAGACCACAGAGTGAAAAAAAAAATAAATCAAAACTCAAATATTTAGAGATCATTGTTCCCTTTGTTATCTGAGGGATAAATAACAGGGCGTACCAACAGCAGGACATCTTCCATGGCCTAGGCATTTTAAACAATTTGTCTTGACCTGTGTTTAATGTCCTGATTATGGGTATTCTTGCTGGAGAGGTTGTGAACATCAAGTAGTATGTGTTTTGAGAGCTCATTTACAAAACTGAATAAAAAAGATTTTTCCTTGCCCTTAAAGTCAGTTGAAATTTTCTGAAAAAGCACAGTTGTTGTTTCATTGAATTGTATGTTGTCTGTATGACATTTATTCTAGCCACAATTACTCAATGAGGGGTCCGTCAAAAAACAGATCAAGTGAAGTAAGGACATCCTAAGTGCTGGCATTTTTCTCTCAAGGTGTTGAGCTGTGAATGGCAGTTTTGAGTTCAGTCAGACAGTGCCGTACTGTAGGAATAATGAAACAGCATGTTTTTGTTTGTCTTTAGATGCCACTTACCTCTTTATCCCACTGTAGAGAAGACTGTCGTGGCAGCTGAACATTTAATAGCAGTGCTTTGATGTTTCAGTGGTTTGCCTGCCACAAGCTGCCCAGAGCTTTGGATTGGGACTGCTGAGAAAAAAATAAAAAAATAAAAAAATAAAAAAAAATAAAAAAAGGAAAATGGAGTCTCTGATAAGAGTTGATACAAAAAGAATCTGATGACATAATTGCATTAGGACAGTTTGCAGTGCAGCTTATTCTGTTGCTATTTCATTGAGTAATAGCTGCAGGTGTTTCCAGAATAGCTGCAGAAAAGTATGAGAAAAGATGCATAAAGAGGAAGTATAATCTTCCTGATTCTATTTATTAATAACGAATGCATGAATTTGATTTTTTTTAATGATGAGCATAAGAAAGAGTGAAAATTTTGCAAGTCCAGGATTGACCTCTTCCTTCACTACCCACATCTCTGCTATGTATGATGGACTTATTTGAATTTATACAAGGAAACCAATATATTTCCATATATGAAATTAGTAACAGATGAAATTGATCAAAAGCATACAGCTTCAACGTAACTACTTATATATCACAGTCCTATAAATTCAGCATGACTACAGGGGCTCCACATGTATTTCTTTCTTCTGTCTCCATATAGAGTAATAGAGTAACATAATCTTGAGTATGTGAAATTAATGCCTTCTGATTATTCAGAATGCAGAGGATTTTTTTTTTTTATTTTTTTTCCTGCCAGGATAGTTTGCATAGTGTGGAATTTCAGCTGATGGCTATCTTGGAGTTGGTTGCATTAGCAGTCATGTCAGAGAGGGTAAAGCATGGCATGCACAGATGAAAGATTTCTGTAAAAGTACCCATGATCTGGTCTTTTCATGTCATTTCTGTAGATTCCTTAAGGAGCAAATGAAGTGGTACTGTCTGTGTCTTAGTTACTAGATGAGATTAACATTGCATACAGGCAGATATATATGATCTGTGTAAATAAGTTGAGTAGTAGCAAATCAAAAATTTGAATCATTCTCGATGGATGCAAATACTGGATTAGAAATAGCTGGTAGTTTCTTATCGTACATGCTCACATGTGGATATGTTCTTCTATAATATTAGTGAATTTTCTTCTATAATATTAATGAATTTTTGCTAAACATATGCTCCAGAAAATTAATGTACTTCCTAAAAGCAGCTATGCTGATAGACATATATCAATACATTCTTCTCCTCCTTTTGTATAACGTCTCACTTCTAAACACCTGCATATTGAAATTGTTCCTGATTTCTCTTTGCAGAGGTCTGTTTGGGTGTCCCCATGATTACTCTAATGTTACAGCTGAATGAAATATTGTTTGAACATGAAGATCGTTGTGTATTTGTCTATTTTTCTTAAATATGCTCACTTAGGCTGTTAATTCACATTTATTTTTACAAGTGTATACAGCATGCCCATAATGGCAGACCTACTGTAATTAGCCTGAGTTCTACAGTGAAGGAAACACGGGTGATTTTAATTTGCCTTGTTGTGGTTTTGTTTGTTTGTTTTATAATTTGCTTTTGAGCTTTATTTTCTAGAAGTGAATCTGTACATATATATATATTTAAGGACCATTTTGTTCAAGGCATAGTGTAAAGAGATCTGAAAATGTGTAGACATTGTCTTCATCCTGGGAGTAAAAGTTAGATAAATGCAAACAAAATTGATGTAACTGATGGGCAGAAAGTCAGTCACATTTCCCATGGGAGTCTTAATACTTCCCCACTATCCTGTAATTCTTTTCTTGATGTCTGTGTGCGTATGTATGGCCTCATGTACATATGTATGGTCTCATACATATGTGACTTAAAATCCAAGGTGAGCTTAAGGAAGACCCTCATATTATATTTTCTTCCTAGATGGGGAGAGGAAAGGAAATACTATTAGTGAGACATTTTTCCATATCCCACAACTAATTTTTCAAAGCTGTGCTTTTATAGTTAATAGAATAGGCAATCCCTAAAGACAAGATGCAAATCTCAGTGAGATTAGTAGAAGGCTTTGGATCCAGCTCGAAGTCATAGAATAATATGTTACCTTTCTCTTAAAATATGGTGGCTGTTATCCTACAAGAAAACTTCCTGGCTTTGGAATGAGAGGGCAAGCAGCAGGAGAGTCCAATGGGTCAAATACTGACCAGTGCTGTCCCCAGGAAACTGATGAAGCATAGTTACAGGAATTGCATGTGGCTTCAGGTTATAAAATACATGTGGATTCGCATAACCTTGTAATTCAGACTTTATATTTGAAAAATTTAACTTTTTTTTTCACTTTACTAGTTTTTGGAAGAGTATTTACTGCAAATTTGAAAAATCAGATCCTTAAATTATGCAGTTTTTCTGTTTTTCAAGCAAAAGTATTTCTATGCTGTCACTTTGATTATTTTTTCACTACTGGTTTTGAAACACCACTTAGGGGCAAAAAATAAAG
>CM021697.1:97318665-97339658 GCA_011074415.1 Stictonetta naevosa
CCCCGCCCCCGCCGCCCCCCCCCCCCCCCCCCCCCCCCCCCCCCCCCAAAACATCTGATGTACTTTGCCTTCTTTGTTGAAGTTCCACTGAGTCATTCTGAGATAAATAGAATTTTCTTCTTCAATCCAAGGCTTAATTATGGTAATTAGCCTGTGCAATTTGTAAAGTTTGGCAGTCAATTCAGCTCCTAATATGCATAAGCCTCTTTCTGTTACAAATTGAGTAGGTTTAATCAGTTTTTAAAAGACAGTGTCTCACTATGTCTGCATGGCACACTCTTAGATTTTCAGATTGGATGTTATTCCAAACTCTGCTACATCATTAGCAGTTTTGATATTTTTAATATTCATGAAGCCTTCATTTTAGCATTAATCCCTGGCATCTGTGATTATGATGGGTACTTTTGGGATCTTCTATTGTGTGTCTACTGAGAATGAAAAGCCCAGCAGTTCCTGACAGTAAATTAACCCTCACAATGCCAGTTGGTGCTACACTCCTTTTGAAATGTTGCCTTCTGCTATGTTCCTTTCTATTCAGATTTCACACTAACGCCTGATTCCCTCAGCAGACACAAGTTTCATTTCATCCTGACAGCCATCTGTGACACTAAGATTTTTTCCTTTTTCATTCAAAGAATGTATCTTTCACCATGTGCCTTTTCCCCCCAGATTCAGTATGGTAATCAAATGGGAGAAAAATAGAGTTCAGAATGCAAATTTATATCTTAAGTGGGAAGGTGAAGGCATAAAATAATTTTACTTTTTCAGGATTCAAGGAAGGGAAATATATATATATATATATATTTTCCTTGCAATATTCATGGTAAGATTTTCTTTTTTGCTTAACTTCTAACTGTGGTTATACAAAGGCCTTTGACTGCAAATGAAGTCTGGTGAGTACAGAATAGACCTTGACATTTTGGTTACTGCTTCCCTCTCTGCTAACTTGTGTCATATAGCAAACTAAGCCTTCTTAGTTTCTTTCCTTCTTTTCTTATTTAGAACCGTGTTTGGGGCAGACCCCCTTTTACATTATTTACAGTGAAGGATCAGATCACCAATTTTAGGTATGCAATTTTAGCTGCTTATCTCTAGCTGACAAGTCCTTAACAAATGAGGACTGACTCTTCCAGCCCATAGCTGTAGTTCAGATGCCTGAAATCACTGTAGAGGAGCTTCTCACTGTAGAAGGTTCTTCAGTAGTAGATGGCATCCAAATTAGGATGGCAAGAACAGACAGTGTAAAATATGCAGGCTCTTCCTGCTGTGCAAAGCACGAAGATGTCAGCATCATCAGGGTGCAAAAATACAATGTAAAAAATAATAGTATGTAAATATTTTTTGGCCACTGGCAATGACTGCAGTAAGAAATCTTTGCAAGTTGTCATGCTTTGCACCAAACGTGGTCCTTACTTCATATCCTGAAGTTCTGAGCAGCTGGGGCAGCTCTGGATTCCTCTATAGGCTCTGTCAGAGTCACTTTAACAGATTGCCTGAAGATGCAAGGCGCTGTTGACAAGCATCCCCTGCACCTAATTGCCTCATCAGGCACACCTCCTGGGCTCTGCTACCTGGTCACAAGTGCTGGTTGTCATGGTTTGCCACTGCATCTGTTGTTCCAAACCCTCTTTGTTTCCCACAGTTTAAAGACTCTGTCTGCCTACTTGGATTAAAATGAAATTTCTGTCTTAAAAATGTATGTAAACAGGTGGCTTTTAGCACACTGTAAATAAAGGTGGAGGGTTCTTTTGTATGTATTCATCAAGCCCTTTCTCCAAGATTGCTTTGCTATTTACTCAAGCTCTGTGGGTTTAATTACATAGTTTTGGAGAAATACAATTTATGGGCAAGCTGCTACCCTCAGAGCTAATCGGCCTGTCACTATGAGCCACGTGCTGCCCTGGCTGCTCACAGGGCTGCAGGGATGCAACTGGGGCAGCGAGAGCATGTTTACAGCAGTGTGAGGAGCACAGAAGGAGCCACACCAGCTGTTGGGGGCCCTGAGAAGGCTGGGCACAGACTGTAGAAATGTGTAATATCACAGGGCAGAAATGAGCTGCGGGGAAAGAGGGGATTGTGATGTCTTGATGTTGACAAGCTTTTCCAGGAGCCTATTTGGATGGTCCCAAATGCTGTTTGTGATGCCAGGAGCATTCGTGGAGCCTGTGGCTGGGCACACTGGGTTGGGAGGCACAACTCAAAGCTAGTCTAGACATCCCCCTGGCTTAAAAAAATACCTTGTCACCAGCGTTTCCATGCAAACTCTTTGAGTGCTTCTAGCAGTTTTGAAAGCAGTTAACATTCTGGCATTTGAGCGGAAAAGTGTGCATCAGCGAGGATGTAGTAGGTGATGTCTGTAGCCACATTCTCCTGTCACAGGTAAAATTGGAAGACAAGTTGTAGGTAGATGGAAGTGCAAGTAAGCTCCCAACCTTGTCTCTTCGGCTGACTGGCCACGTTGTGTCACACGGATACTGTTTCTCTGATACTTTCTGTGAAATACTGGATATTCTGCTTATGTTTATGGGTGTGCCAGGCTCCATATTGTCTGAGAATACACGACAAGTGTGCAAAATCTTCATTGTCAGCTTGGACGACATTTTGAGAAAGAAAAAGCAACCATGCTGGATAAGTTGCAGAAGTATTTCTTTAGCCCTCTTTATCCACAGCAGTGCCTTAATAAGAAGGTGTTCTGCACGTTGGCCTTATTAGTCATGATGGTGAGAGCTGTGGCCTCTTCTGCATCGTGCCAGACTCCCACCCTGTGTCCACCCTTCTGCCCTGCTGGCACCCACTCTTCACACCCTCTGCTGTGGTCTGCAGGGGGCATGGCTTGCAGCTGAATGATACTGCGCCACCCCCTACCTCTGCACAAATTACGTAACACCTTTTAATTCTTTTGGCAGGGTACCGGCTATGGACTGTGTTCTCCCAGTTTAGACTCAGATTTTGTAGTTATCTGATCCTAAGCACAGTAATCATGAGTAACTTCAAGTACTAAGGATGGAATTTAGCAGAGGTTCAGTTTTTATTACAAAAGGAACAAGAGCTTTGCAGTCCAATAAATGAAAGAAAGGTGACAGGGCTGGAATTTGATTTAAGGAAGCAGGGCTCTAAAACATAATTCCTTCTGTGTAATTTAATAGCTATTGAGGAAGTACTGGAATCTACAGTATGTGGTCTGTTAATCTAATTAATCTACCCTAAAGGTTAAGTCACACAACTGACAAGTTTAAGTGGATTTTGACCAAGTTTTACTGGGCCTATAAAATACAGAATATATGAGGATGTCCATATTTAATTGTGTTTGTGCTGGAAATAGCTCAACTTTGTAAAGACGCACACTGGTACATGCACAGAGGGGCATTTTTGTTTTTCTTTCTATTTCCAAACATAACATGCAGCTTTTATGATGTTGAATATCATTGAAAAAGTGTTGCAATAAAGGAATGAGAAAACTGCTGTTCTTTGCCAGTAAGAGTGGGGTTTAAAATGAGCATTGAATCCTAAAACCTGTTGGTTTTGAGGGACAACTGCTTCTGGGATCTGAAAGAGGCCCTCCTCTAGTTCTGTGTCACTCACAGATTGGTGCCCTCGATTTGAGAGCACCCTGTCATCCTTGGAAGCACTGAAAGCAGAAGACAAATCTCTCTGCTCTTAGTTTCTCTTCATCTGCAACCAGACTCCTGTGACGTTGATTCTTTGCGGGAAAGATTGTGCAAAATTAGCTGTTTCCCCAGAATTCACAAGAGACTAGCTCACGTTGTCTTGCTCTCATCTCAACCCTAATCTAAGTGAAAACTAGTCAGGATCTTAACACCAGCTCCAGCTATTAAAGTGAACCTGTACCTATGCAAATCTATAGAGAAGTTCATTTGACAGAGACTCTCCCATCTGCTTACTTCCAATCTGTATTGCTAGTTCTATCAAAACACACTATTCGCTTCTCTTTCCATGACCTTCAGTAAGTCCACTGCCTTCCTGCAAACAGCTCTTTACAATATAAATGTATTATGTGCATCAGTATGCTTCTCATTGAAGGTTCTCACGCATTGACAGTATGTCTGCTGCAGTTCTTATGGTGACAACACTCAAAGAAACCTATGCATAAAAGTGATGTTCAGAAGGAGCAGGAGCAGAGTGCTGCATGCTTTTGGGGAGCTCTGAGAGTTTTTATTGCCTTCCCCTTCCCCAGAAATTTTTGTTCTTTCTCTGTTTTTAATCCTGGAAGGTTTATCCAAGTGCATGCAAACTCTGTGGGGTCAGAACACCTTGTGGTGGGTGTGTGAGGCTGGCTCTGTGGCCACAGCTGGCTGCAGAAGTGGGGAGCAGGAGCTGGTGGCAAGGGCAGTACTCAGTGCTGTTACGGAGGTCGGCTGCGAGTGGGGACTCTGGCAGATGCTCTGCCGGAACCTCTCATATGTGTCATCATAGTTGTGTTCATTTCAAAATGCAAATTAATTGCTTACCATAGGAGAAAAAATATGTAATGATGCTCTAGAGGGCATAAATATTTAAGCATGTTTTTTAAATACTTTCAAGTATGTGTTTATGTAAAGGGGAGTGGTTGGTGGACATAATGTATTCAAATAAACATGTTGGATATTCTATTGTATAACGTATCAACCCTGCAAATTCATACTAATTAGTATTTTGAGCGCTCATGGTGCTACTAAATCTTTGGCACCAGATGAATAAAATGTTTAGAAAACTTTTTTATGATCTTATTGGTGCATTCACCCATATCAATGACAGAAATTTATCTTGCTTTAGCAAATCAACAAATTTCTTTCTTCTGCTAAATGTTTCTGGCAACACAGATGGAGAACACAGCAGTCAGGGCCCTGCTCAAAGGCGCCAGATAACTGAATGGGTTACTTCCTACATTAAAACCAGCTTGTTGACTTGGCAAAGAGCCCTGGTCAAGTAATACAACCAGTACTGCTGCCATTTGTTAATTCTGCATAATTAAACACCAATTATACATAGTATTGTTTTGTAGCAGGCTTCTCAGCTGGCTTTTCTTTATTATGATTCTGTGCCAGTTTTCTTCCTTATTACTAAAAAGGACTTTTTATTTGTTATTTTAATTAGAAGGTTTCAAAGATACCAATTTTTTGTAAAGAGAGAATAGCAAACGATTATGAAAGTTGGCATATCATTTTACAGGAAAGACATTGCATATAATAGGTATTTTGATTTTTTTGTAATATATGAGGAATCTGCACTGTAATATTATGGGACCCCACAGCACAAGTCTACTAGTGAACATGGAGTAATAAATGAACGTATTTACAAACCATTTTCAAATCCTGTCTTAAAAGATATAGCAAAATTAAAATGTAGAACCAATAATCATTTCATACTGTTTTTATCCTTGTTCTGCAAGGCATACAACTACTGTTAGCCACATGCTTAAATCCTATTGAAATGAATGTAGTTTAAACATACTTAAATGGGGGTAACTGCTGTTTAAGAGATAAGGCTAACTACGTGTTCAGTGTTCTGCTGAAGTAGTAATATTTTGTGTGTCGTATTGTACTGCTGTGTGTTTGGAGACCATGTAATGAAAGAGTACATTCATTGTGTTTGTGCTTTAAATTGTGGTGATGGTGGTGGTGTAAATGATACAATTCTATTAATAGTGATGATGGAGAAATTTACAGAGATGATTTGTCTATGTTGCTGTCTTAAAGTAGAAACTGGAATGAGAAGAGAAGAAGGTTGAAGGCAAGTTTTTTGCTTGTTTAGGGTTTATGTCTTTTCCTCAGTTCTAATGGACATATTTGTTATACAAACTAGAATTTATTTATTAGCCTGAAAAATAGTCTGAATAGTCTGGAAATAATTTTTTTTTCCTCTTTCTTCATCGTTGATTGTGTAGTAATATCACCAAAAGGTACCATAAAGACAAAATAGGATATAACAACTATCTAGAGTCTTTAAATGCATATAATACAACCCATAAATTTTATTGAAGGAAAAAAAAAAAAAAAAGAGAAACTTTCAGGCTTGATAGCCATTAGAATTTAAAAGCTCAGGAGGGCTGTTAATTGTGTCTATGGCTCTTAATCCATGAACTCTTCAGCAGTCACACATGCATAGTGAATCTGTATGCTGAATATCCTCATGCACTTTATTGATAAATGCTTCTATGAATCAGCAGCTAGAGCTTATTTCTCTATAAATCTTTTTTCTTCCCTACTCCATCCTTGTGACTCTACTCTTGTTCTCCATCCTTCCCTTCCTTTCAGTCCAGATAATTGGCCCCTGAACAAAAATGCTTATTTTCAGGCTTGACAGTTCTTGTTTCTTCGTTTGCTAGACCACAAGTCAACTAAACTGTTAAGAGAAGGCAAGGTTGCCTGCTTAACCTTCTAGGCCATGAGGTCAGTGGGACTTCTCACAGCAGATAATAGAAAGCACAAACATCTTTGCAAGATGGAGTGTTTGGTTCATGTTACAGCTAGGTCAGTGGAGCCATTTTAAGTTGCAATTGTCAGTAGGGGAATCCATTTATTCACTCTTGGTAAAGAAAGGTCAGCTGTTCTGAATCATGTTGCATTACATGTAAATGATATATATAATGATATATATTTCAAATGCTATAAAAACAGGTACGCATTGCTGCTTTGTCTTACCTGCATTAAGGAACACATTATTTTGTCATTTTCTTTGGACCTTCTATTATTGTATCCCCTATTCTTCCTGTCTCAGGCATACATTTTCATTACAGTTATTAATTATATGGAAAAAAACATTGACTGATTTGTTTACAAATACCATAGCTAAATATGACCTTACTATACCAGATGTGCCATGGTTTTACAACTACAACAAACAGCAAAATTTAACAGGTGATATATTTTAACTACAGGAAGCTTCCTTTTGGCCTCTTATCCCAAAATAAACATTTTAGAAAGAAAGACAATTAGAAGTGCAACAGAGAAAATTGATGAGAAGGGAGAAGTGCAAACAGTGGAAATTACAGTGACAGAGAGAGAGGAAATGTTATTGTTCCTTACTGGCAGTTCTTCTAAACACCTCTATGCTCTGGAATATTATTTATTATTGATATTACAATAATGTCCCAAAAATGGCAGGTGTTGAAGTGTTTACACTTGTTACAGTCAAACCTGCCCCAAGTTCTGAAGTTCAGTATATAATCTAAAGAGTTGGGAAATTTGTCAAATTGACCTCAATTTGACAAAAGCTGCTGAAACATGTAGGTGATTTCTCTAGTAGCTTATGTCGTTGATTCCACAGCATTGTTTAAAGAACATTCCCCAGCCACAACACTAAGATCTCGCATGAAGCTAAGTACCTACATAACTCTTATTTTGGACCATGTAGGGAATAAACACATAAAACAGGTCACAGCAGCTTTATGCATGCAGTGTGGCTTACCTCTTCTTAATGCCCATTTTTATTCCATGCATATATAAATATGTTCACTTTGTACATATGTATATATGTACACATTCTAAGTGTATATGATATCCCAGTGATTAATTGTAGAATGACGTGATAAGTTGCATTTATAATACACCTGGGAATGGTCCCCTACAGCCATGCTGTTGAAGCAAATCTCCTGGAGTCACTGCTAATAGTCTTTCCAGGATCAAATGTCGAAGGTCACCTGGCTAACAAACCATGAAGGTTAGAAACAGCAGCTTCAAACCATGAGAAAGGATGGATCCTCAGCTTCACCTGGGGAGAGCATTTGCCTCATGGAAAGTCCCACAACACGACGCCTTATAATGTGCCCTCTTATGCCTGGAAAAGCCATTTCAGACCGTAGCTGGAGTTTTTTTAAGCTAATTATTTTTCTCTGCTTCTGGATTCAAAAATAATTTAACTTTCCTCCTCCCAGATTTAGAAGAAAAATAACAGGAAAAAAAAAGTCAATATATTATAAATATATTGGGAAAAAAAAAAAAAAAAAAAAGTGAGATAATTTAATCATACAACAATGACACGTGGAAACTCCATGTGGCATTTATAGATGCCAAGATTTTTATCGGGACTTCTTTGTCTTTAGAGTAACATGGGATTACTGCAGCTAGCCCAGACTCAATGAAGTAAAATATTTGGACCACATCATCACTTGTTCTTTCCAAATTAGACTTTTCAATATATTTTAAAGGTCACTAATTTCTTAAACTATTATGTAGCAAGCGGTTGTGGTTTCTTCACCCAGACATGATCCCAAAACTGTTTGATTACAAGGTGCTTCTATGTAATGGAAAATTCAAAATAAAACAAAAACAACCAGCAAAGAAAGAGGGGGGAAAAAATAATAATAAAAAAATTGCTGTTCATTTCTTAGTACAAATTAGCTGGACCTGAACCAACTGTCTTAGGAGCTGCTAATTAGAGTTTTGCAAATGTGGGGTTTGCGTTCAGTGAGTGTGTGAAGAAGGAAAGTATTTCTAGCTTGTATTGTTCCAGCATTGCACTGCATGGTACTGCAAAATGTCGTGTGTGAGTGCTGCAGGGGGGTTGGGGGGGAGGGGTGGGGGGTCTGTAGTACACACCACAGCAGCAATACTGTGCAGAAATACCAGAAGCAGTTTTGACACTAGTTTATAGTAATGACAGAAATTGATTTGTTAAGATGTGATGTTCTTATCTGATAGTTAGATTTTGTAGTTTAGAAGTCTCAAACCAAGAAAGCTGACACATTGTCACTTGGCCATTTAAGAGGCCTGCAGTAAGAACATCTTTAATACATCATGTATTGATATTTCTCTTTATGTAGAAGCAAATCACTGTCATTGCCCCCAAACCACAAATGGTGTTAAGTGCAACAATCTATTATTTTACAGAACACTGGATACTTACACACATTCACCAAAGTGCCTGCTTTCAGGAGCAGTGGTGAATTTAGGCTTAACAAAAGTATTTCTTTCACAGGGTGAAGCAGCTGATGTTTCTCAAGATGTAATTACAATGCAAATACGATGTTCTCTTCAAAGTACAGGATTAGTATGACAAGAGTTGTACTTACATAATTGTTAAACATTCAGTGGTTAAGAAGGTTAAGTGGTTAAGAAATATCTTAGATAAATTTATGCCCCTCAAAACTTGTTAATCAGTCCTCAGAAGTTACCACAGAAATATTTTTGATACTGTAGTTTATAGTAATAACAGAGACATTAGAACATGTTTTAATTTGTTAAGGGGATGTATATTTTATACCTTAGGAGTCTTTTATTTTGGTTTATAAACTGGATAAATAGAGTCAAGAGAGATCCACAGAGGTGTCTGCATCTTAATACCTGTATGGAATTTGTATGGGATAAGTGACAGATAAAGATATTTAAATTTGAAACTTAGTACCTGAGATGGCTTCCAGGTTAGCAATCTTCCTTTCAAAATGCCTCTGTCTTCCTGAAGCCTTTTCTATAAGCTGTCTAAATTCAGAGTCAAAACATTCTCTAGAGTAACATTTCCTCTGTTTTCTTCCTAAGCAATCAGTCATAAACTGTTTCCTTAATATAATATCAACCTGTGTCAGCATAGTTTTGTTTTCTGCAGCACATGCAGAAATTTGCCTCAGCAATCGATTTTTATTTTGTTTTGTTTCAGATGCATACATACAAATGGCAATATAACTTACCTTTTTGAATTGTTGAGAGAGGGACTGGGAAGAAAATAGAAGACATCGAAGTCTGTATAGCCATACAAACCTAAACCCATTTTTTTTTTAAGTTCACATATAGCATTATTTAAATGTATTTTTGCAAAAGTAGATGTTAAATTTGAGTCTGACTCAGAATATTGTAGATTAACTATTAAATCATTTAAACACATCCGGGGCAATGACATATGTATTTCATACTTAGCAGATCTTTCCTGGTAATTGGAAATGCTCCTTTGTAAATTAATTAACTAATTATTTATTGGTCTAGTAATGTTCGTGCAGGTAGGAGATGCCCCCATTTGGGGCAGAGTTGTTTGCCTGACTCCTTGGGCCAGTTAGACAGGAACCTTGAAACAAGTCCACCTCGTGCTGTCAGACAGCAGGTGAAAAGCTCCAAAACACAGAGATTGTCAGTCTATGGGAACATCGCTGGTGTTCTCTTCTCCCTGTACTGGCTCCAGTTTACAGGCTTTTATTGTGGAGCTGGAAGACTTGATGGTGAAAGTCTGGAGAGAGTAACATTTTCCAGAGAACTTGACTCGAACCCCAGTGGTGTTTCAGACCTCAGTGTTTAAAATGGAGATGACAACAGAGCCACCTCAGCTCAAAGGGCTTTGGAAAAAAAGTGTATTAGTTCGTGTTTGCAGAACTTCCAATAGCAGTGTCTGCAAGTTTGTTGGTTTGGAAGAAGTTAAATTCCGAGGCAGTGTTTGGGCTTCACTTACTGTAAGGCCAGGTAACTTAGCAAAATGAAGCTATCTATATTTAGAGTAGTGCTTGGAATATGAATTCACAACAAGGAGAAAACAACTATTTCATGGTTGCTTATTGATCGAGCATCACCTGTTCTGTGCACTGGAAGAATACTTTGGCATTGTCACAAAATTAATGACTAAAACGTGGCTGGGGAAGCTGTGGGCAGATCCGTTGTGCAGCATCACTTCTACAGTTTCTTGAGTTTCAAGTTTGTGGCTTTGTGACTGTACAAGAGTCTTTTTACTTGCAAGGAATTTGTTCTGGGGTGAGGGCGTTGTCCTGTAACTGCCTATTATTTGGTGCCATTGGCTAAAAAACTGGTCACGATGTTGAAGGAATGTGTATCTGGTTGCGCTCACTTCACTGAGATCCAGGCAGCAGCTTGCACTGTTTTAAAAGTTTAGTCATTATCATTTTATTTCCACTCTCTGTGGATGCCTGCAAAGCATAAAGACAGGCCAATCTGACTTTCAAGTGATGCCTTTCTTCTCCCCAGAGCAATTTCTGAGAATATTGGAGGGATGAAAGCGAAACCGTGGTGTTTCCATCCCTCCAGACATTCTGGATTTCCCCCTCCCCGCCTCCTCCCTCGCAGCAGCAGCAGCAGCAGCAGCTGCAGCTCAGCTCCGTGGGCCCCAGCCAGGCTCTCCCCAGAGGCGCTGCCTCAGCCCCCTGACCTTTGCGGGGCTTGCGGCCCCAGCTGCAGCCGTCGGGGGGCTCGTGGCAAGCCCGGGTTTTCCTGGTGGTTGAGCACTGCAGAAGACAACGGCCGGATTTTACTCGGTGTCCTTGCAACAGGAGATCTGGTTCTGTTTTCCTCAGATATCTGTTTCCAGTTTTCAAGTCATAAAAATAAAAAAGAAAACAATTGTTTCCTTAAAAGGAGCCACAGACTAAACCAAATGTACTTGCTCTCTCGCTCCTTTTCTCTCTGTCTCTTTTTCTTTTCTCCACAGAGCTTAAAGAAATTGTAAGATAAACTTACCTATCACCTCACAGCTTCCCTAATATGGGGACTTTCCAGCATCTAATGGAAGCCTGTGTGAATGCAGTTTTCACAAATATAGGACTTCAGCTTTGTTTTGTTTTCTGCTCACAAAACATCAGTCAGTTTGAAACACTGGAAAAAATGCCAGGGAAGTTTAGGCTTGATTGGGAAAAAAAAAAAAAAAAAGCTATATAGAAAGAGATTTATAAATGAGCAAAAGACTGTAAAGATCTGTATAAAGATTACACTTTCAAAGCATGAATAATGAAATAAGTGAATCAATCTACAAATCAAGGTCTGATCATTAGTTGTGATGTTTAAAAGCCAATTAAACAAGGAGGGTAGAGTAGTTCCAGGTTGGGAAAGGGGAATAAATAAATAAAACTGGCAGTGCTTACAGGATTTTTAAAAAGACATATTTGGTTGGTAGTGTAGTATTAGATATGTTGTGCTGTGTTTTAATCACATACCAGTCCAGACTGCTTTGTACCTCTAGTCACAGATTGAAGCCAATTGCACAAAGTGTGGTGCATTCGTTCTCCCTCTGGAAGACGGATCATTTCCATTTGTCTCACTGCTCGACTTTTCTTCAAACCAGCAAATGTTAGGGTGGAAGTCATGTGCTCTGTTCTTTACAATTCAGTGAAAGCACAAAAACAAACTCCATATGATGCCTGTCAAATCAGATGTGCATAGAAATGGCATGTATTTTCCCTCTTCTCATCTTCAGATACTGGTAGGCTGGGGTAACCATGATCTCAGATTTCATCATTATTCTCCAAGTAATCAAAGGTTCCCAAGCAATCCAGTACTCCTGAGTTTATCATAAAAGCGGCACTTCCCGTGTATCAGATCCTCAGCTGATATAATGCTGTTGAAGTCTGTTTTAGTTATTAGTAATACACTACTTCCAGGGATCATCTAGTGCATATTATGCAGTATTTCCCACTACAATTCAACAGATATGCCCTGTAACTTCAGTACATTAAATCTACTGTATAATTTTCATTCTTAACTTCACCTTCAAATATTTATTGTTAAAATATTTTCATCGGAAATTAACATGTTATGGTTACATTCACCTTGATTGGATGGTGTGTGGAAAAAAGAATACAAAAGAGAATCAATACAGTCATTAACTGACTTGCCCACTGGATATGATAAATGAGGGGTCAGCTTAAATTCAACTAAATTTTGATTCTATACTGATTGAAAAATCTTCATCTGATTTTTTCTTCTTCTTCTGAATTGCCTTTTTTTTCAATTGTAATAATATTTATGATTGTTTAGATTGTGGAATTGGAGCCATGTCAGTCATTCAGATTTATGAAATGTGTAGTTCATGTTCAGAGTCGTAATTCAAATAAGGTCATGTAGGAAAAATCCAACTGATTTGGGATGGGGAAGGGCTTGCAAGTCTTTTATTTTAGTCTAGTTTACTACAGAACAAGGTTTCTGTTATTGCACAGTCTCCATCTGTTGGGTATCCTTCTCTAGACTCTTCTGAATTCACTTGCTAATCTTAACCACAATCACAAATGAAGGTGGCAGCAGTCTCAAAGCTATGTCTGTACCAGCAGATCTGAGGTGCAGTTACATTTTGTCTCCATATTAGGTTGAGATCTCGCCACACACCAACTTCTCCGTGACCTCTTGGTTTCTTTAAAAAAGATACCTGTGGCTGGAGGCGGCAGGGAAACCAGTGAAAGTTTTGTCTAGGACTCTGGTTTGGCTGACTGAGGGGCCAGGACCCTGAGACACACTCAGCCTGAATCTAGTCAAACATAATTATGTTCAAGTTTCAAGCTGATGAGAAACGCTTAGGCAGGAGCTTGTCTGGGGAGCCTTCTTAGGCATGAGTGCCAATCAGTGTAATGCCAGTTAATGTTCAGTCAATGCTTATGGGAATATTTTTGTTAGAGTCTTTGCCTAGAGTCAATTTTTTACCCAGTTTACCTTGTACCACCAAACATGACTTCCTTTATGTTGTGTATGTCAATGCCTTCTTATCTGAGACTCTACACATTTTCAGAAACAGCTATGAAATAGCAATGAAATAGCTGTTTGCCATATAGCAGTTGAGCAAAGTAAAATCTGTCGGGAAAATATCCTAGATTATTTTTATTTTCATTACATTATTTCCAGTAACAACTCTTTGTTTTCATTGCTCAGTATTTTATAGCTACGAAAAAAATCTAAAATGTTTAATAATTTTAGAAGCTTTTGTTGTAGTACACTTGAAACAGCCTTTGTCTCGGACATGAACTCTCTTTCATTGACTTGCTTAACGCTCCAGTTGTATTCAGCTTTGAGCATTTAGATACACTTGCAGCATATTTAAGTCCAGCATTTTGCATCCAAGATCATACCATGTGTCCTTGGTCACTCTCTGGTCAGAGGAAACCACACAAGGTTCAGTAGAGTTAGATAAACTGTAAGGCTTGAGTAATAGGAATAATTTGGTAAACTCAGTATGGTTTCTTTTGTTTTAAAGCTTAAATTTCCTCACAATCATTTCAGGCAAGTTTTTTTTTTTTTCTTGTTGAGATGTTAAACTGGTATAATAAAACAATACCAATCTACTTTGTGTTGTTTTACCTTCTAACCAGAGTTCAATGTCAGATCAGTTTTTAGCTGGATTTGTTATTTGATCCAATGTGTTAGTCTCATTTTTTCATATCTAGCACCTTCTGAAATTACAGTGTTTCTCTGGGAATTTTCTGTAGTCTGGCCTCCTAAAATGAAAGTGAAAGATGATTAATTGCCTTTAATATGCTAAATATACTTTTCTTTCTCTATGTTCTTGTGCTTTTGTTTTGTTCTCTTAGGTTTACTTTTTCCATAATATTTCATACCTGTATTCCCAGATAAGTCACTGAAATAAATTTTAAGTCTGTAAAAATCTTAAATGTTTTTCCATTTCGGTCTATTATATAGTAGAAGATTAGTACACTACTTAAAATCATCTTGCGTATAACTTGAACTATTTAATATCGTCATATGATGCAGTTCCAAACTAGCCAGATTGTTACCTTAAATTTAGCAGTAGTAATAATATTTGAATGAATTGTGAGCCACCTCGTTTGAAACTGATAGACTACATGCACAGATCTGGTTCTACAGCTCCATATTTATTAGTGACTTGATCTTCTGGTATGCTCTGCTATATAGTACATTTATAGTGTTCCACGTCTTTCATTTGAAGGGCAAATATTAAAGGGTCATTGCAATGACCTAAAGTTTTCAACTTAAGACCTAGCCTGATTATAGATTCCCCCAATGGCTAGGTAGGAAAGGTATTGCCCACATGTGGCACTCAGCATGGGCTGCAGGCTGCTAACCCCACTGCCACTAACTGGGCAGCCCTGGGTTGAGGTTCCAACTGTGCAAATTTGGAGAGGGACCCTGAGAGCACCAGGGCATGCAGGAGTTTGGAGGGTGGCTGGTGGCCACCTCTGGGCTCAGCTTGCTCTCACCAGGAGCCCATGGGAGGAACCCCTGGGGGAGCACCTGGGGCTCAGGCTGGAGCCAGAGCATCGCCTTCCTTCTTGGAGTTGCTGTGCTGGATCCCTAGTCCATAAGGATACTTTTGACTTTTATCCAAGTTGACACATTAAAATTTGCTGGTGAATTCTGCTAGAGGCACTTGAGGGCCCCAACAATATGGAACCAATCATGCTCAAAACATATGATATGTGTAATATTGCTTCAGAAGTATTTTTTGTTTCCTGCTCAAAGCAGCTGCACCAACACATTTAATGAAGGTAGGACAAACAAACAGTTGGGGGTTGCTAAAACAATTTTTCTTTCTTCAAGCTCTCACCCTTACTTCCTATACATTGTTATACTTCAGTCGAAAGATATTAAACTGTGACCTAGGCAGCAATGATATACTTCAGAAACTTTCTATAAGTAAATCAGACCCAATATATTCTTAGTCACCTGAACTTCCCCTTTCAGTTCATTGCTGTAATGATAAATGAGTCCCTTACTAAAAGAAGTCTAATTTCCTGCTCCCAATGTTTTCTGGCATTGCTTTTTAAAGGTGGCAAAAGTGTTTCCTTCCATTTGCTGTTTTGATGTTGTTCTGCATATATCCACACAAATTAAAGTTTCTGATAAGGTTATGTCTAATTGGGCAGTTTATCTGAAATGTCCGGTTACTTTTGAGCATGAATATGTGATTTGGTCTGTTTTTCCCATCTTGATACTCTTATTCATCACAATTTTGATGTGGCTGATTTTGTTATTTACACTGGCATCGTTCTCATCATATTTGTGTAGTTTAAAGCATATCATTTTTCAGCTTTCATTCTTTATTGCTTTGGGCTCTCCGCTTTCAGTTACAGCTCTAATTATTTCAGGAGTTCCCATGGATCTATTGAAGGTCTTATTTTGTTTCAAAATTACTGCCTCTAGCTAGTAATTCCCGTGCTCAATGTACACAATATTACAAATTGACAATATCCAGAGATATCTGAAGATCCTTGTAAACCCAAGTACCCCTTGCTGTGTTGTGTGATTTCTTATCTGGTATTAATTTTGCAGAGCTGAATTCTGACAAGATAGAAGAGTTATTGATTGTTACCCTCCTTGGCTATTTCATTTCATTGTATTTCTATTTTGTCTGGAGTTTGAGTTCATAAACTTGGAGTAATTTTTGACCCAGTGCATTCTTTTGAGGCTGACATTAATCACCCTGAGAAATGGGATTGCCAGCTGGAAGATGCTAAAGTACTACTGTAAACTATTAAATTAACATACTGCCATTCTATGAAACTTTCCTGGTTCAGACACAGAATTTTTAAGTTGATTGGGACATATGTGTATGTTTTGTTATGACCTAGATAATAATTGCTAATTCTTTATTTGTGGCTCTTTCTCCCATTTCCCTGAAGTATTCACAGCTGTGCTAACAGAGCCCTGAATACAGTCAATGGGAGCATTTTGCTGCTTTAACAAGAAACGACTTCAGCCTAATATCAAATTTTCCAGGCAAATGCTTACATGCTCAGTCATTTGTTTTTTTAAGGATATGATTTTTACTAGCAAGTAGTCAGCTCAGGTAAACAAAGGAGGAACACCTGTTGTATGGCTTCTCTTCTCTCCAAGGACCAAACTTTAAAAACCTCCTTTGTAGAATGCATTTCATTGTGCAGCACAAAAGCTGAAGCTCTTAGGAAGAGCTTTTCAGAGAGAATCCCCGTGATCTAATAACAAAAGACAAAACCTTCCTCAAAGTACTTACCTCCATTAGTATGGATAAAAGAAAACATTTTTTGGATTAAGAAAAAAAGTTATATTACAAGTGAGAATCATTTGATATCTCCAGCTAATTCACTGTCTTGGAAGATTAATAGGAAAGAGAATTCTGGACAGACTCAATTTACTACTACTTTGTGTGCCTAAGTATGTGTGATTTGATGACATTTGGAGCTTGCTGTAAATTTATTCTTATAGAGCTGTACTGATTGATGTGATGTGTTTTTCAGCTCCACCGCTTGTTTACATTGCAATTTGCCTTTTTGTTTGCAGTGTTCACTTCAAAATCATCACTGTACACACTAAAACCAAATTACTTTCCTCTTAGTCATTTTAACTGTAAACTTTGACAGGATTAAAACCTCCTCCTTTTTTTTTAATCATCAAATCAGCCCATAGGATATGGTGTTACCAGGTCCTTGCTTTGTGCAGAAGACAGGCTAAAATGGAACACAAGTGTCTTTAAATGTGAAAAGAAGAGGGCCATTAGAGCCTGCCATACCTGCTGGCATCTGTGTTATAGCCAAAGGTCTTGGGGCTGTGGAAGTCAAAAAGGAATGGAATGCCCAGAGGAGCAACACCAGGATGTGTTTCCATGAGACTTCTGTATGCTAAAGGGATCAGGAAGCACTGTGTGGCTGAAGTCACCACTGCAAGGCAGAGAATGTGTTGTCAAAGGTGATAGGAAAATGGTTCAAAATGCTGTCCTTGCAAGGGGAGGAATAAAAAAATAAAGAACAATGTCACTAGGAGTGTTTCCTGAATAATGGGCCTGGGATTCTTGTAGTATTAAGGAGACTTTCTAGCTGCTATACCAGATTCAATGGGCTTGCTTAGTGTGCCAGTGTATTCCCTTGCAAGGCAGTGAATTACTGTATATATGCCCATTCTTTCTATTAAAAAAAAAAAAAAAATGACATACATTGATTTAATATTGTTCTTCATGCTGAGCTCTGCAGATAGGCTTATAAAATGTAAATGACACAGCTGCATTTCATATATATATTTGACAACTCAAAAGATGAATCTGTATGCAGAAAAGCAAGGGAACAAGGAAAAGCCTTCTCAGCTCTAGAGCTGTGTAAATCCAATGTTCATTTTTACAGTAGTTTTATTTTAAATCATATGGCTGCAACACTGTTGGGGTTGGTGTGTTGAATTAGTTCCTGAAGTTTCATTGTCTGTCCATGACAGAGTCATTAGCGAGGAAAAATCATCAGCTTCCTTAAGTTCATTACTCAACTGAAGAAAATAAGGAGTAATTAAGCATTGTGGGTTCCTTGCAGGTTTAATTCCTGTTCATGGGGTAATCCTGTGCTCTAGTTCTATAGTAAAGAAAAATGAATCTGATTCTTAGCAACTATATTAGGGGCAGCTACTTGAAAAGCTGCTGCATGATCTGGGCTCAAACCAACCTCACACAACTAGAGTAACAGAAGCAGCAGATTCATGGGTTAAAGCCTGGAGGACTGGGTGTGGTCTCCTTGAGGTGATTACCATGGGGTTAGGTAATTACTGCAAGAGAAGTCCAGTGGGTTTGGAGAATAGCACAGGAAGCTTGTGAAACCTGTTCTTCAGGTGTACCTGGTTGCAGCTATTTAAACCTCTTGATAGTAGTTCCCACTATCATCAGAACCACCTGAGAAACATCTTAGTTCTCATAAGGAAGAAAACTTACTAAGAGAGCCAACAGGGGAGAGGACATTCCCTAAAGCAAGGTCAAGTTTTGTGCTTCCAGTGAAAGGAAAATGCAAATATTGATATGAAAAGAAGTTAAGGAGTTGGACTTGATGATCCTTGTGGGCCCCTTCCAGCTGAGGGTGTTCTGTTCAGTCCTCTAAGAAATGCACACCCACTCTTGCACATCTGTTGTATTGAACATAGTCAGGATGATTGGCGAGCACTTCAAAATAAATCATACAGTCTGCATTTTCTGGAGAAAGCTTTCTTGTTGCCTTAAAAAAAGAAAATTCTGGTATAAATCCATTTGTGCTTCCCTAGCACATGGCTGCTTGTCCTAATTAATTGGAGTGCCTCATACAGGCTGGTGATATGTCCCTACATACCCCTGCAACTAAAGCAGCTGGGCTGCCACCTGTTAACATGCTGCCAGCACCACTTTGTTAGCCCAAGGGGCTTTTGCCTTTGGGTTTGTCTGGAAAGAATGGGAAAGAAATGGGAAATGGTAGAAGATGTAGAGCAGGAGAGGGCTATGAGCACTGGCCCAAGAAGTACAGAGCAGAGCTAAGAGAAGGCAGGATGGGGGAGGTTCAGAGAGGACAGAAAGATTAGGAAGCATCAAAGCCTTCTTATAATGCATGCTTATGTGCTCACTGGTAAATGTCAGGTTTTGAGAACTGTTCAGCCAGAATTGTTGCCATAGTTGTGTGGTTTCCTGTATGATGGATCCCACATAGAACTTCAACTTCAGAACTGGAAAGCAAGTAATACAGATTTTAAAAAAATGAATAAATAAAATAAATGTAAAAGATGTTACTCCCAGCATTTGCTGGGCCTGCACTGAAGCTGCTGCTGGAGGAGAAGCCCAGTAGAGATGGAAGCAGCACGTGGCCCCTCATGCATTGCCCCACCCCAGAGGGACAGGGAAAGAGGAGAGAAAGAGTAAAGGCAAGAAAAACTTGTGGGCCAAGATGAAAAATATTAATAAGTGAAAAAGAGAGACAGAAAACAAAACAAGTGATGCAAAGGCATCAACCTCCCAGGGGTGGATGGACGACCAGCTGGTCCCCAAGCAAAACAAATGCTCGCTCCTAAACCCACCATTCTCTTCCCTTCCTTTCTTCTGAGTGTGTCGATGCATGGTATGGGCGGTTCAGCTCACCCCTGCAGGGCAGAGTTAGAGGCAGATGTGGCCCTGACACCACATGAACACTGCTCAGCCACAGCTAAGCCACTGGTGCACTGCCAGCGATGCTCTTGGTCACAGGTCCAAAACAGCGCACCACACCAGCTACTCTGAAGAAAAATAACTCCATCCCAGCCAGACCCAATGTGTTTGTGGGCTCCTCCGTTTACTGTCTGTTTCAAAAAGAAATATGTGAGAGGCAAAGAGATAACTTACTGGCCACAATCTTATGCATAGGTGGAAGTCCTCGCTTAATTTTCAGTGATTTAAAGGCTGTTATCAAATGTAGTATGAAAATGAAAGAAATTAAAGGTGTTTAAATAGCATTTACTACTGGCTTTCTGTCAGGTTTTTAGTCAATATGCATTGTTCTTTGAAGACAATTGAAAAAAAGATGCTCAAATAGTTGAATAGAAGCTGTATTTGTAGTTGTTTCAGATGAATCTGACCCAAAGGGTGTTTTTTTTTTTTTACACCATGAAGTATATATGTTCTCAACAGAAAATTCTCTTGTGCCTAATCGATAATGTCTCTGTACCTGTGCATAAGCGTATGTTTTTGTTAGAAAGGGTACTGAGTTGCTAGACTATACTTGTATAAACTATTAATAAAAAGCATCCTTACATTTTTATTTCCAATATACTTGAGCCAAATCTTCGGGTTAAAACCATTATGTAAGAAAAAATTCTTGTATTTTTCCCTTAGCTTAAACCTTTCTTAACTTTTCAGATGAGGCAGCTGAGCAGTGCACATTTTAATGAAGAACTCCTTAATTACTTGCAGATACCATCAGCTAGTGAAAATGGTCATAACTCCCTTACGTAACCTGATTTAACATAGTTAGAGGGATGGCTGAATGTGAGTATATCTCTAGAAAAGTTGTGCTGTTAAGTCTTTTTTAAAATAATAGAAGATTTCCCTTTACCTAATATGAGACATTGATAGGGATATCCTCCAGATTAATCAGCCATATGCAACATAGACTTCTGATATAGAACTGTGTTTGGAAAGCTGTGATGGTCTAAGGGTGGCAAGGTTATTCCCAATTCTCCCCATAGCTTGAAGTTTTTCCTTTTCATTCCAGATCTGAAGCATAGGTCTAGACACTGGAAAGTTTGTCTGTACTTTTTCTGAATTAAAGTTTAATTTTATATATTATTTTCCTTCACAGTAGTGAATTATTACAGATGCATTAATTTAGTTTGAACTATAGATCTCACTTAAGTACTATCCTTACTTAACTTTGCTTTGGTAACATAAGATGTTTGGTCATTATAGATAACCAAATGATGAATAGAATTAAATATCCCTTAAGACATGTTATATTATTTTTCTAATGTAACTACAGTGAAAGCCTAGAATAAATCACAGTACTGAAAAAAAACAAGCTACTAATTTATTTCCTCATCTTAGTCTGTGGTTTGTGGCCAGAGCTGTTTTTTTTTTTTTTTTTTTTTTTTTTTTTTTTTTTTTTT
>CM021697.1:97339758-97496796 GCA_011074415.1 Stictonetta naevosa
TGATGTCTCTTCCTGAATTCCTCTAGATCACTAGAAATGAATCAATGGGAATTGATCCAATTTGTAGAACACAATTCTAATATTGATAGTAGTTTATATTCATTTACTTCACCCTAATCTTTTATTAATGTTCATTTGCAAAATGCTGTTTATGCTGTTTCCTCCAAATGTTGTACCCCCAGGCAGATAATGATAGTGAACGTCAGAGAAACTTAACAAGAAATAACAAAGTTGTATATTTTGGAATTAAATAAAACAACAGTTTTGTAGTCAGACATTTTTCAGGAAGTGGCTTTAACTTCAAATAAAGTATTACTGTAGTATTTCAGATACGTGCGATTCCTACAGTAGAAAGAAATTGTGCCTGTGAAGGTCTTTTCAGCATTTATTTGTGTCACAGAGGAAGATGTGCTGGGACATCAATACTGAATCATTTGGGGACTTTTACGGATGCATCTACAATAAGACATGGCAAATAGACATCTCTCCCTGGTACGAAGGAAGCAGTAACTGGAGGCATTACTTTCTGTTACTGGTAGAAAAAAACATCAGTGGTGACCTTGTTGTTGCTTAACCCCAGCGGACAGCTCAGCATCACATAGCCGCTTGCTTGCTCTCCCCATGTGGGACAGGAAAGAATCAGAAAGGTAAAAGTGTGAGAACTTGGGTTGAGATAAAAACTGTTCACAAGGTAAAGCAAAAGCTGCACACCCAAGCAAGGCAGAAGAAGGAATTCCTTTGCTACCTCCCTCCGGCAAGCGGCTGTCAGCCACTTCCCAGAAAGCAGGGCTCAGCACGCGGGACGGTTCCTCAGGAAGACAAACGCCATGACTCCAAACATCCCCCCTTCCTCCTTCTTTACCCCATATTTATTGTTCAGCACAATGCCATGTGGTGTGGGACATCCCTTGGGGCAGCCCAGGCCAGCTGTCCTGGCCGTGTCCCCTCCCAGCTCCTGGTGCGCCCCCAGCCTCCTAGCTGGCAGTGCAGCACCAGGAGCTGGAACGTCCTTGGCTCTGTGTGAGCACAGCTCTGCAGCAACGGAAACATCGGCGGGTTATCACCACTGTTTTCATCAAAAATCCAAAGCACACTATTATGTGAGCCTCTATGAAGAATATTAACTCTGTCCCAGCTGAAACCATGACAGACCTTCATATAAACAGTTGATCCATGTCTAAAAGAATGTTTAATACAATATTTGAGGTTAGGGTTACACCAAGCATGTAAATGTAAGTAGCTGTGAAAGTAAATGTGAACGATAGGTTTAAAGTGTTAGTAGGCAAGGCAATGAAAAGCAAGGATTTAGGATTTAGATTTTATGATAATTTTAAAGATAATTAAAGATGTGTAAATGAAATCCTAAATGGTGTTTAGCGGCTACTGTGGCAGTCCAATAAAATACAGTAAGTTACAGATTTTTAAGTGGAAATTTCATTGGAAAAAGTTCCACACATTGACAGAAATCTTTGGTGCTATCCACCTTCAATTGGACAACCTAAACTTGTTCAGAACTTATGTGATTAAGCCAAATCATCCTGCTGCTTCACAGGTGGTGTCTATGCTTGGGTTGCACTAACTAAACCTGAATCTCTTCCCCTAAGAATCTAGACCACTCACTGTTGGGAAACCTAGCACTCTCTTACCAAGTCAAAATATATATACATATATACATATTTTTTAATGCCATAAGGTACTTGCCTGACTGAATGAATGGTGTCTCCAGAGATGGCCATGGAAAGAGTAAAGGAGACATTTTTCATTATGGTGAGGGGTTCCCTCTCTCAAATGAGACGTATCTCAAATGCTTCTCTTGTGAAAGAAAAGTGTTACAGCAATTGATTAAAAAAAAAAAAAAGGTTTTTCATTTTTTCCTTTTTATTTGGTGGTCAAGGCTTCACTTTTCATCTTCCTCTTCAAAAAAAAAAAAAAAAAAAAAATTATTTAAAGTTTTACATACTTATAAGTAAAAATTGTTTTCTGTGTAATAAAATGCTCTTTTTTGTTTATTTTTTATTTTTATATTTTATTGAGTCAATGACTAATTACTGATTAGTCATCTTTTAAAGTGTAAGTTTTATTTCTGACTTTTCTGAGCAGCTGAGATCTTGGTTTAAATTCCTTCTGTCTGATACAGATACTCAACCAAGGCATATAATTTTACTGGAGGGTTGTTTTGAGGGACATCTCTGTCAGTTCTGTGAAACCTCTACCCCTTTTTATTATTTTGAACTTGGCGAGAGCACAGCTGTAGAGTGATTATGGCATTTCTCTGAGGGATGGGACTCTGAGTTCAGCCCCTGCTTTGACTCAGACCGAGCTCTAAATTTTTTATATCTCAGGTGAATTGTTCCAGGCTATCACATTCATTTCCTTCACTTAGTGGTTTGCTTGTTGTTGTTTTTGTTGTGTTTTGTTTTTGTTTTTAATGGTAATTAGTTCAAAAAGTTCATCTAAAATTATTCATAATGTTTAGCAAAGCCAAGTGGAAAATTGCCTGATCCTACAGCAAGGAAGACATGAGAAAATAGATCACATCTTAACATCCAGGCCCTTTGCTTCACAGTCAATAGAACACCTTTGTGGCAGTTTAATGGTGAAATGTGCCATTTCAGTCAATGGTACTTATTTCTTTTAACAGGGACTCAGAAGCAAAGGAAAAGCATTCAGCTCAGTGCAGGGGGCCAAAGCCCTAAATGCAAGACTTGAGTGCAGAGTTATCCTTCAGTGAAATGGGGAGAATTCACCCATAGCAAGTACTGAACTTCAGTGATATTCCTTAGTGAAAGCAGTTTCCACATGAAATTTAGCATTAGCTGAGTATCGTGTTCTTTATGACCAGGCTGAAAAGTAGCATTTCTCAAAGAACATGAGAGAGAATAGTGTCTTGTGTGTTTTTGAATCATAAATAGTAAGGGTATTGTCATTAGCAGATATCATATATATATGAGTAGTGTTAAAAAAAGAGACTAATCTCATTTCCATCACGGGGGTGGGGGACTGAAGGCAAGATTTTCATTTCTACACGGCTGCAAGTACTTGTACCCTAGTTTTAGAGCTTCTGCTTTCATGACCTGTTGGCTGGAGTAAATGCGGAGAGTTCCTGAAATGGAGACTGCTCATGAGCCTAGCTATAGGTCATTAACAGTGGCTGTTTTGTGAGAGGTCTGCTATGCAGAGGGTTGGCCCACTGTTGGGAATGCCATGTCCTAGGAAGCATCTTGGACAAAACAGGCCAATTCATTTATTAATCATATTTTGCACATGACAGAATGCCTTAAGCTTGCATGTAGAACACACCAAGAGATTTCAGAGCATCTCCCTTCTTAATCATTTTGTGTAGTGTGCATCTCATAGAAAGCTATTCATCTTTCAGAATGATGATTGGCAGATTCATTGCTTGAAATCTGAGCTTTCTACAGTTGGTTATAAACAGTTGCCCAAAAGAAAGTAGGCACAGGCTCTGCCTCTTCATTTAATAAAAAAGTCCCATCCTTCTGTCCTTCTGTAATTTTAAAACTCTGACCCAATCAACCCTTGAATGCAAATAAGAGAGAAATCTGGAGAAGCGGAGTGTCGGACCCGTCACTCTACAGCAATTTTCAGAGCAGGCTTTAAAGATGTACGTGACATTGGCCATTAGTGAGCCAGCAAAGATAAATGGACCAATAAATGAACATATTTCACTTTTTTCATCTGCCAAGCAAGATGAAACAGTCTTGGCTTTTTTTTTTTTTTTTTTTTTTTTTTTAATTTGCACAACAGTAATTTAAAAGGCATGCTGTCAATTCTTTTAATTGACTATTTTTTAATAAATATTTTTTCCAGTGTGTTCCTTCAACTGGATTGATCCTGAGGATTTTGGTTTTCTTTTTGCTTTCCTTTAAGAATTCCTTAAAAAAGCTATGGATTTGTGAAGATGCTGTCTCTATAAGAGTACTTAGTGGACAAATGGAGAATATAAATGTTCAGCATCACATTTTAAAAAATAGATTGAATCAGTAAGTAAAATTCTGTGTCCAAAAAGAAAAACTACTTATGTTTTTTTGTAGTTTAATTTCATACATAGTTGCTTTAGGACTTTTGTGAAGCCAAGATGATTTTTAACAGCAAGTGTGTTTTATTGAAAAGGAACATTTACTTTCAGTCTTATGGAAGTCCAGAATGCATGCCTCTGTGTGAAAGTAAAACAGATCTTTCCTATTCAGGGTCTTTAAAATCATTAATAAATTGTCTGACACCTGTCAGCAAGAAGAAGAAACGCAGCCTATTGTGTGAGTGATATCTTGAGAACAAGATTTGCTTCTTGCATCTTTTTTAAACAAAATATGAATGTTGCTTTTTAGATGTTATATATTGAACATCATGCAAAATCAAAAAATAATTAAAAAATATAATTAAAGTTTAATTTGCAGTTTCACAGCTACAGACAAGTCAAAAGATCTGGTGATATTGACTACAAATTCCTTTGGGTTGTGCTGTTTTGTTTTCAGGGCCACTGGGGTTTTTATTTTATTTTTTTGCTTTGAATTATTTAGTTCATTATTATGAGTTACCTTCACAGTGCTTTGTGGTGTTTTGATCAGCAATTTATCTTGGAGACTTAAAACACGTGTCCATTTGTATTTAGCGGACCAGCTGTCTTCCTTTTCTTTTCTTTTCTTTTTTTAATGTGACATTAAAATTGAGTGTTTCTCTGCAAGCATCTTTCAGCTCAGAAAATGCATCTCACTTCTTATGCTGCGTAACTGTTGCCCTTTCACAGAGGAGCCCTGCCCCTTTCTCCTGCCCCATCCTCCAGGAGAGGTAGAGCAGCCCCCCTTGCTTGCCAAGGCACAGTCGTCCCCCCTCCCCATCATCCCCTCTCTGCAAAGAGGTGAAGTCCCCTGGGTCCGTAATTGCCAGGAGATGAAGCGATGATGGCGAGTGATCACAGTCAATAGCTTTGATTAACAATAAGGTGGAAAATTAGCAATGCTAGCATTCAGCTCCCCTGCCTCCCCGTCCCCATATGCTCACCACAGCCTGCGCGGGCTGGTGGGCTGGGTGGCCACCTCACAGCTCAGGCAGCAAAGTGGCAGCTGAGGTGCGGGAGGAGAGCTGGAGAGGGCTGAGGGGGACAGCGGGCAGCATTTGGGGACCTGGGGCCATGCTCCTGGCCGCCTTTTGCTGGGCAGCACCACGCAGGCAGAGGAAGGTTGAAGCGTGCCGCATGCTGGCACTGTGGCTCTTGCTGTCATGTGTGGATTTAATTGTGTCTGGACGTGTTTTGATCGAAATGGCAACTCCTGTTACTCCTGTGACCCCATCAGCAGCTCTGGTGTTGTTTCCGACAGACTCCGACGACCTAGAGAGGGGAAACGACAGCGGGACACCACTCCCCACCTCTGATAATGGTGACAATTCGCTGGGCTACACAGGTAGAGTGCATCTTTCCAAAATATCCCTAACTGCCTACTTCTGACACTTTCCACCTGCATCTGCCATTACCACCTGCACATAATTTTTTAACCATCACTGCTAGCTGGCTTTCTTTCACCATCACTCTAGAAGTTCAATGTTGTTAGAACTGTTGGGAATTATTGTGCTTTTTAACTAACCAAGATGACTGTCTTTTATTGTGTGTTACAGTACGTTTCAGTTATTTAAATGTTTAAAGTCTTTTTCTATTGTTGAAACAATGCACTCATTATTTTCCTTCAGACTGTGTATATTAGTGCAAAGGTCTATCTATCATCTCAGAGCAATTTTTCCAAAGACCAAAAGCAGGGATTTCTCCATAAGGTTTTTTTTTTTTTTTTTTTTTTTTTTTTTTTTTTTTTAACACACACACACTGCCTGCACTGCTTAATTTCTGTTGTAAACTGAAGTGAAATATATTGCAGTGGGGAAAAGAAGTCCAAATGAAATTAAAATGTGTTTGGAGAAGAATCTGTTTCACTGACTTCTGATTTGCATAAACCAGAGAAACATGTCTCTAGGCCAAATAAAAGCCAGAGATAAGCAGCCTCCTGTGGTGTGGTGCAGTAGGGATCTTTCAGGGACCCGATTCTGCAGCTCCTCTGCACAGTGAAGTGACACCCAGCTCCAGGAGCTGTGCTGTCGACCACAACCTGGGCTCAGCTACAGAACTCCTGAGCACAGATTTTTCTTGAAAGACGCATGCTCCAGAGTAGTAGCAGGCTCTAGACCTAAATAACTCTTAGATTATGAAGGTAAGTATTAAGTCTTCTACTAGGAGCAACTTTTGGAAAGGGAAATAAGGGAATGAAGAAGGAAGGAATCTGTTGGATATTTAACTGAAAAACATAATGCAAATACTTTATCAGTGGTTTACTAGTGCAACGACTCTTCTCACACTGTATAAAACTGTGGATAGCCAAGTGATTAACAAAGGGTTTGAGTCAAATATGCATAAATAAGACAGTCTTACACGATACAAGAAGATAAAAGACAGATGTAAGAGAAAGGGAGTGATTTCTTATACATTCATAAAACTTTATGTCTGTTATACACCACTTACATGATTATAGCTTTCGTGATCTACCCCTTGCAATCATCCCTGCATGTGGTCTAAAACCTTGACACATAATTGTATTCCAGTGTAAAATACCTTTCTAGTAAAAGGGCAAGAAAGCAAAGCAATACAAATCTTCTCTCAGTCAAGAAAAATAATGCCTTCTTAGAAAAACATAGCAGGAACCATGATGTATGTGAATTACTTGGACTTTTCTACCTTCCGAATATTCCATTTTTTTTCTACATGTACCCTCTTTCTCTGAGTTTGGAACATCAACCCTTCCTGATGTACAGGGACTCATTCTACTCAGAAAATGAAAATTAATATAGGTTAGAGACTGATTCTTTTGACTCACTGTTAATTTTTTTTTCTTCAGAAAACAAGGCTAGGAACTGTAATCCTTGGGTCCTGTGTTTAACCAGCCATGTTTGAGACCACGAGCCTGCCTGTAGAGTTAATCAAGTCCTCCAGTTTTACATTGGGGAGCCCTCTGGCCTGGGGATGGTGCAGGCCTGCAGCACCCTCCACACAGGATGGTCACAGGCGACTGCCCTGGCCCCACAGACCACAGACCCGAGAGAGTAAGCCCCCGTTCCGCCCCCCCCCATGAGTGCCCTGTTGACAGAAGTAGCAGGAATGGTATTTAATAGTGCCTTTCTGAGAGGGGCTGGAGGCTTTCCCCCTTCCTCAGCACAGGACCTGCCACTGCAAGCATGCCCGGGTGGGTGATGGATGTCAGGCGGCGGTGCAAGTGCTGCCTGGTCCACCGCCCCCCAAAAAGGAATGTATATAAGATGTATAAGGCAGTGTTTAAGGCAGTGTGGAAGTGTGTGTGTGTGGGGGGGGGGGTTGTCAGAGCACAGACCCTTCTACAAGAGAAGCCTTCTCCCATACCCACATGAACCTGGGTACGACATCCAAGGTCAGCCTTTGCAGGGGATTGCCACCACTGAACCTGCCTCGAAGAGACTAATGGGGGTTGCAAGGGAGGACTTTAAAACTCAAACCCCAGCCTGGTTGTTCCCTGGAGGCTCTCAGGATCTTACTGAGAGACTGTGTTTTAATAGGTGTTTTCCAAGAAAACATAAAAGTCAGGACTGAGTCAGAAGCAAACACAAGCTGAACAAAAAGGAAAAGTGAGAGGACAGCTCTGTTTGTTCCATTGGAGTTTTTGTGCCTTTATTTGAATGAAGACTGAATGAAGGAAAGGCCAAGTTTTTCATGTTTAAAGATTTAATAATCCATTGTTTTTCCTCCCCTATGTAGTAATAATCAGTAGCACTATGTGTGTATGCCCCGGCTTATGTGGAAAAGCCCTGGGGTATTTATTAAAACTAATCCAATAGGTTTCTATAGCAATCAGTAAGGATTTATAAAAATAACATTAACTGTAACACAGTCTTATAGGTGAAATTGCTTTCCTCCCCTCTCCCCCCAATTTGTGGGTGGGTCCAATTTACGTAGCAATATGAAATTCCTGGATTTTACAGAAATATTCTTGATTTTTTTTTGTTGTTCTCTCTTGCCTATTAGAATTGCATTCTCTGAAGGGAAAACCATTCCAGAAGTTGTTTGTACTGAAAATTCTCTGACTTGTTCCTAAAATCATTCAGATTAAGTGCAGGATGTCTAGACCCATTAGCAGAAAAAGTGCATCCATTTATTTTTAATTCCATATTTATCTTCAGGTGGTGTCAAAATGCACACAAAACACACAAAACAAACATAAGCTGATAAACGGTGTCATACAGGTCTTACAGTAGGAACATATTTTTTTTTTATGCATGTTAAGAGTAATGATACAACTATAGGGTGCTTCTCCCTTCCAGTTCCACATAAGTTTAGCTGTGAGGCAAAGAAGGAAAACACTTGTTCATGTGGCAAGTTTCAGTGTTCATTTTTTCTACATATTTTTCTTTCTGTACACGCTTTTCAGGATGAATATATGCAGCTGTTTCATACTGTTCTTAAGTGGATATATATGACTCCTACAAAGTGTTTCAGTATGTTCTCCTGAAGCCACTTTAAAATGAGGAGAAATACTTTGTCTGTCCCACTGGGTTCTAGTGTCTCCACTCTGGATCTGAATACTTGCTTTGAGAAGTAAGCACACAGCAAGTAGGAAGCACATCACTTTAAGGGAGGAGAGAGGAATGACTAAGCCAAGCTATTTCAAATGAAGATTGAAGTTGTTGATAAATTTCAAGGCAGTTATTGTGGGAATGTGATGAGTTTGTATTTGACTTTCCATGATTCTTAGTACGTTACAGGACTCAACTCTAGAGTGGTGTTTTTTTTCTGCTACTCAGTATTGTGCTATCCAATATATTGTTACACTTTTTACATATCGTCAGTTTTTTATTATAATGATAATTATAATTAGACCCAAATGGAGGGGCTATATACACATATATATTAAAGATGATCAGTATTGGAAAGTATTTACAATGTAAATAAAAAGGGGGTGAATAAAATCAGAAAGGAAGAGGTGTAACTGCACCCACTCAGTCATTGAGGCTTATTCCATATGCAAGGTACTAATATTACACTCAAGGAGCTTATATGAAAATTTTCTATTGCATATTTGATATGAGAGAAATGTTAAGAATAAAAAAATATTTAAAAGCTGGTGTGACCATCTATATAGCATAATGAAGATGGTAGATATACCTGGATTGATTCAGCAAAGGTTTTATGGTTAAAAGCAACGACAACAACAAAACATCAAAAAACAGTAAATATGTGAGTTGAAAGAATTGAGTCAGGAAGACTACCTTGTCTGCATCTTCACAAAAGACCAATTCTACTCTGTCAAGGTCAGCATGGAAAATAATTGCATAGTTAAGATAATAATAAAAATCTGAATGACTATTTTAACTATATGCTTAAAGAACAGGCCAGATCAGAGCATGAAAGCATATGTTTTAAATACATTCTCTTGTATTTAATTTACAGTAAGGAAGGATACCTGAAGCAGTTTTCTGAAATGCTTTATAATTATACCTGCTTCTCTGTAAAGACTTTAAGAGAACCTTAGGTGACTAGCAACAATGTAGATATTTAAAGATGATGGTAATTAATCCTACCCGCTCCATGAGTTTGGATCTAGATGCTGAAAGGAGAACCAGGTGGTAGGACTGAGCATCAGAGTATATAATGACATCTTTGTTATTGAACAGGGAAGGCAGTGGGATGGAAGTAAGTGTTCAGTTCGTTGTCAAGCTTAGGATGCAGAGATGTTAGACAAAGCCTATTGTTTGGACAGCTATTGTATTTAGATTAGAAAGAAATGCCCAAGTTACCAATCATTATTTTTGTCATTAGAATCCTGGAGATATGTACAGAGACAAACAGAAAATGAAGGGAATCAAGGAAAACTATGTAGGAGACTTCCCACTGAATATCAGAGGGGATACATAGAAAATCATCAAACTAAGATAGAAGAGAAACTCCGTATGGGAAGGAGATAGAGAATTTGGAAGGAGGTTCATAGAAGGAAGGGTGTGAAATAACGTCAGGATTTCCAAGAGAAGAGGTTGTGGTTAGTGGTCAAAAAGAACAGATGATGTGCTGAATGATGTCCCCGTATGCCTGAGAAGCTTTGAGAGCCAAAACCCTGCAGCAGGGAGTGAGGAAACATGAATAAGAACATAGGATAAAGCAGCCTTGACTAAAACTATCAAATGTATTTTTCTATGTAATAGTTGATTAATGCTTCTGTAAGAGCAGATTTTCAAGAAAATAGTAAAGTAATCAATATTTCCACATCAGAGTTCGCATGTTTTGCCAGCGTGATCAGTTAAGTAACTTCAATTTTTGGGCTTCTTTTTTCATCCACAAAATAGCACCAGGACATTTAACATCAAGTACGAGCCTCAGTAGTTTTCCACATAATCAATGGCTGCAAAGCAATCTCTAAGATTGCATTGTGCTGTGTTATTGAAGTGTGCGTATGCATTATATTCCAGGAAGTACCACATTTCCTGTTAAATCAGCCGTGACATAAATATTGGGGATCATTAAACAGATCACAAAGTATTGCTTGTGTTACAGAGACCAGGATGATGACTTGTTAAATTAACACTATATAGTCAAATATTTGCAGACAAGGATCACCACTCCTCATTAAGTAGATGCATGGCTTTTTAAAGAAATCTTTCCAAATAATAAACTTTATTATTATTATTCCGTTTTCTCAAAAGCCTCTTCCAGTATGCTAAGAAATCCTGTAGTTCCCACATATGACCCAAAGTTAGCCTTTACTTTTTTTTCCCCTGATTTTAGTCACAAAATCATTGTATCTCCATTCTTTTGTATAAGAAGGGATCCCATCCTTTTTCCCACATTACCTTTTTTCTTTACTGCTATGTTACGTGATCAAGAGAGTTCATAGTGCATTACTGTTTGTACCGTGTTAAATGGAAAGATGCCATTGGGTGAACATTTCAAGAAGCAAAGTGGAGATCTCTCTTAATTGCATAGCCATTTGAGGTATTTCTTTTTTATTCCAGTAATTTTACACAGATTATCATTTTATTTATTTAAGTGTACTTGTTTTGAAAAGTGGTAGTTTTAAAAACACATTCAACAAAATACTTCTAAAGCTTCTTCGATATCAGAAGTGGAAATATAGAGTAATACTTATCCTGTTAGATATGAAATGTGTTTTTTGACATTTTTCTATCAGATTAATAAAGGTAGTAAATCTGTTTCTGAGAGGAAGAAATGAGAAGTGAAAAGCTGTGGACTGCAACAGGAAAACAAATATGAATGCTATAAAGAAATAGTTGCTAATTGATTTGACATTCGTACTAAATTATCGTCTTTAGTTGAAGGATTGGCTGGAAAGAATGCGCAATTTTAGGGAAAAAAAACACATGAAACAAAAGATGAGTTTTCATAATGGGATGCAAACAGGTGGTGAATAAGTTGCAGAATGTTGGATTGAAGGGAAGAGTGCAGAAAACCCTATTTCAGAAGGGGAGCAGATAGGCAACAACGTATACAAACAAGATCTTATTTTCTTCAGACAAGTATTCCTATTAGCATGTCTCAAATTGTACAGAGTTCTTGAGGTCCAGCAACCTGAAGAAAAAAAACCAAACACTTGTTAGCACTGTAGAAACAATGCACACATGACAGAGGTGGATAAATCTGTAGAATTTACCTCAACAGCATTTTTTATTTAATTGCAGTTACAGAGTCCTTAGTGCTAGAGGTAATACACAGAATAATTCTGCCTAACTCTTACATCTTGGGATACATTTGCAAAGCTAGCATTTGGGACATTTTTCGTAGTCTTCCCCTTTTTTAAAACTCTGTCTGAGCAAGTGTGCTCCCCTGTCACTGAGAGAACGAGCACAGAGCCCCATGGTACCAATTTTAAAAAGTTACTTCTTAGAGTACATCTGCAGTCTAAATCCAGGAACAGATGGTTATTTTTATTTTTAAAAAAAAAAAAAAAAAAAAAAAAGGAAAGAAAAAAAAAAATCCCCTGCTCTTGTCTATCAGTAATCTCTCTGTTCACCATGTCAATCTAAACTGTGAACAAGGTCTTTTCAGTTTTATGCTTCTCTGCATGCATTCTTCTGACAGATATTTAGTTTAGTTTCTTAATATGTATTAAAATACTGATGTAAATATAACACCAATCAATAGAATTGCCTCACAACGATAACAATGTTCAAGTAATAATAGCCAATTAAAATATGTAGTAGTAATATTGGAGCACAGATACTCCAACTTACATAAATCTTGCCAGTTTTCATTAAGAGTTTATAGAAAATCTCCTCCTCTGGTTATTGTGTTGTACTTCAAGGAAGACCTTTGATTAAAAGAGGAAGCAATGGCAAAGTGCAGTGGTTCTCAACCAGTTTCCCAGTGGCGATCAGACCAACTTAAAATAACAAAACAAGGGGAAAAAAAAATCAAACAAAAAAGACAGCAATACATTGTCTGGAGAATTTGTCTATTAATGGTGTTAGAAGCAGTATTGCCCCTTGTATAACTGAGATACCTCAGGAAGATGAATTTGAACTAGAGAAGAGACATGAAAGGACTATTAAAATAATTAGGGAATAAGAAGCTCATTTTTAGAGAGACCTTAATGAAAGAAGAATTAAGGATTGGCATTTATTGCTAACCTTATGTTCTTAGGGAAAACATAGAAACAATATTTTAACTACAAAGCATGTTGACAGTACAACTTGAAGAAATCCAGTTGTTGGTAGGTAGCCCATCTTCAAAGTGTGCTCAGAATGCGTGCTCATATAACAGATGATTCTGAGCTTTTACTCATATATTACTGCTTATCGGACAAAAGAATAATCAGGCATAAAATGGGACACAGTTAATTTAAGGTACAAATTTAGAGTGTTCTACAGGTGTAGATACTGAAAGTTTTCAAACAGGAATTTGAAATCCCTTTTGCAAATATTGAAATTTGTGACAGGCTATGCTAGGGTATATACGCTAGAGTTATTCCCTGGGATGAGCGTTTTAGTCTCATGTTTGTGTGTTCCTAATTAATTATGAGACAAAATGAAAACAAAAGACATTCTCAGCATATTATACTTTTCCATTTGGACTGTCACAGACAGGAACCCCTGGAGCTGATGAGAGGCTTTCTGCTGAGGATCTCCTAGCAAGGGTAAAGATAGAGCAAATTGCCCTCAGACATTTATTTCAATTCAGTGAACTGAATATGTAAAGCAACTTGTGAAGATGGTCAGAAGTGTAGATTTCTGCCAGTAGGTCAAAAGACTATGAATTCCCACAAGATGAGAAGGGTAAAAGGAGAAATATCCCTGTTCTCATCAGGGTGTGTTATACAAGTTAGTCTTTCGTTTTACCCAGGCAATTTGTTTTATTTAAAGAAATAAGAAGTTGGTAGTTCATATGGTCTCATTAAATGCATAGCATGAAATGCAGTATAGAGATGACAACATTTTGACAACTATTTTTACTTTTTTTTTTTTTTTTTTGGTATCTATAATGATGCTAAACTATCTTGAGTATTAGAGGAACAGAAAAATGATGAAAAGCATTGCTGGTCATTTTTCATAGTAATTACTATATAGTATAATAGACTTACAGGGTAATTCAGGTTGGAAGCAACTGTTGCAGGCCTCCAGTCCGACTTCCTCCTCAAGCAGTGTCAGCTGTGAGGTCAAACCAGCCTGCTCAGTGCTTTATCCAGTTGGTGCTGAAAACTTCCAAGGATGGAGCCTGCACAGCTTCTCTGAGCAAGCCACACCACTGCCTGCCTGTCTTTACGGGGAAATTGTTTCTCCTTATATCCAGCCCAAGCCTCTCTTGTTTTGACTTTTGCCTGCTGTCTCTCACCCTGCCGTGTACTGCAGAGCCTTTCTCCGTCTCCATCCCTGTCAGTACTTCCAGGTAGCTGTTAGGTTCTCCCCACAGCTGTCTTCCGCAGGCTGAACAAGCTCTGTTCCCTCAGCCTCTCCTCACACAACAAGTCTTCCATCCCTGATCATCCTGGTGACCTTCTGCTGAATTCACCCCAGTTTGTCAATATCTTTGCTCTACTAGGGAGCCCCAAACTGGATGCAATACTCCAGATGAGTGCTGAGGGATAATTCCTTCCCTTGATCTACCACCTGTGTATTTGCTCAGCTGAGGACACTGCTGCCTGTCTCTGTTGCCAGGGCAGACTGTAGGGTCAGCTCAGCTTGCACCAGGCCCAGAGCCCCAGGCCTTTCTGGCAGAGCTGCACTGCAGCCTGGCAGCCCTCAGCCTGTGCCTAGGCAGGGGGTTCTTCCTTCCTTACCAGGGCAGAACTTTGCATTTGGCCTTGTGGACTTTCATAAGGTTCCTGTTGGAACAGTCTGCCTCTTTGCAGGTGGTAGCCCTGCTGTTGGGCAGATGGACTGGTTCCCCTAGTTTGGTTTAACTTGCAAACATAATGAGCATGCCCTCCTTTACCTCTTCCAGATCGTTAATAAAGACCTGAAGCAGGGCAGGTCCTGGGACAGACCTGTCAGTCCTCTAGTTGTTACTGTCCTCCAGAGAGGCTGCAGTCCATTAACCATTAACTTCTGATGATTCATCAAGTTTTTACCCATCTAGTTGTTCTCTCATCTAGACCATAATGTCCCAGCTCAGACACAGGAATATTATTGGAGACAGTGTGGAACCCCATACATGGAAGTCTAAAAGCAAGAGAATATATCAAGTTAGGATTTCCCATCAGAACTGGTCTGTCCTTTTAGCAGTACCTGTAATTGGAACTCTTGTCCCAGAATTGCAGCTTCATACATCAACAGAGAATAAGAAAATAAAAACCAACATCTGTCAGAAGATCCATAGTTTAATTCCATCAGATCCTTCTGGAAGTACTACCAGACATTTATTTATTTCAGCACTTTTTGTGTGTACATGATTCTTGTACATCACTTATCCATGGGCCATAACAAGTTGAACCATCACCTACAAGTGTTAAAACATTGTAGAGAGCTTTTCTGAAGGAACCGTATTGATTTTCAGTGACCCTTGTATAAGAAAAGAGACATTTTTCTGTGATACAATTTACTGGACAATACGTTATTTGTAGGCTTTCTGTCTTATACTTCCTAAACGGCAGTGAAAAATCACTACTAAAACTCAGTACTGCTTTCTTTATTGCAGAAAAATTCTGAAGTATTTTGCACTCGTAATTGTAGGCAGAATCCCAATGTTAGTTCTTTTTTTTTTTTTTTTTTTTTTCTCACTATGTATCTTATGAAGTAAACTCTCCCATATATCTACACTATCTTTTTTTCTAGGTTCTCTGCCTGTTCTCAGACTCTTCCTATTATTCCTATCAGATGGTTCTTGTAAGGTAATAAACTCCAGCTGCTTCAGCCTCCTGCTTGCCCCCCTTCCCTCCCTTCCTCCCCCCCCCCCCTTTTTTTTTTCCTAATTTCACAATGCGTTTTTAAATACTCAACAGGAAAGGAAGGGTTGCAGTTCAGCTAAAGTTGGAATGGAGTAAACATCTGACTCAAGCATTCATAATTTACCTACCCAAAGCCCACTGAAAAACTATTTTATTTAATTATTTCTCTCTGATCTTTAACAGAGTAAGTTTGTCTGTCTTGTTTCTGGATCACTACAAAGCTAAATTAAAGACTTGGCTTTTTCTGTAAGGAGTAAGTATTCCAATTTGTTCAAGGAAAACCCAGTTGCTTTTCAGTAGATTTAAACGTTTTGATAGCAAAGTATAGTTTATTTTTATTAGGAATATTTTTTTTTTCCTTGTACTCTGATGTGTAATGAGGTCTTTCATTATTTCATATGTAAATTATTATTATTATTTTTTGCTTAAAAACAAATGGATAATCTTGCACTCTTCACATCAATGGAAATGATAAACTGACAGGAGCACAAGGAAAAGGAAGGTGAAGCTATCACGAATTTACTGATGAAGTGGTTACAAAGTTAGTGTTTCAGATTTTTTTATAAAACTGCAAGTTGAAAATTTTGCATAAAAGTTTGGTAGGGAAAGAAGATGCCTGTTTCTCTGGAGAAAAAAAAAAAAAAGGAGGGGGGGAGGTACAAAATTACTGTGCAGTGTTTAGATGTTTTATAGAGTTTAAAGACCATTTTTTAACGTACCATGAACACCAAGCTCACACTGGGAGGCTGAAAATGGTTTGAGGGTTGTTTTTTCCTCCAAAATCATAGTCATTTAAGTATATAAATATCTTCTGGATGATTATGGAACGGATAAAATAGGAAGAAAAATTATTCAGAAGACATTTTGTAGGAACTTATGGGAATAATGTTAGCATTGCGCACAACATGCACACAAGTGGTTAACATGGTTTTCAGTTGTTGTCAACACAGTATCACCCATGGGATAATTGGATTTTTGTATGTAAATGCAAACACTTATACTATTTTAATGATTTATCAGGGTTTATTAAAAATTACTTAATAAAATTATAGGCAAAACATAATTAAAACTATCAGTGTGCAATGAGAAATAAAAAACAACCTCTCTGAAAAAAAAAAAAAAATCATTTTAAAATAGAGCTGATACAACATAGACCTGATGTCACACTTAGTATTTGAATGTGGAGAGGTTTGTTTGTTGGTTAGTTGGTTGGTTGTTTTTCACATTTTGAAGGCTTTGCAAAAATGTATTGAAGATTTGGAGGAAAAAATTGAAACATTCCACAATCAAATCATTTTGATTCCAGACAGACCCTGATGGAAATTCTTCAAAATTCAGGATCTTGTTAAGAGTACATAAGACAGATAAAGAGTATAATCAGCTGAAAGGGAAAGTTATATCTTGAGGGGAAGAACTTTCAGAGGAAATGTTTGTTTATGTAAAGGAGTTGTGCATTTTTCTTTGCAAACAAAATTACTTGTAACACATTACTAACACCAGGGCAGTCATAATCTAAGCTTCACTCAGTACGTCAGCACAGAGCCATTTTTTAGCTTATTAAGAATAAACAATATTGAGCTAAAAGTTTACATTAGTTTGTAAAGCACAGGGTATCTTATCAATGCATATACGTATATTTGAGGGGAAGTGCAAGGAGGGTGGACCCAGGATCTTTTCAGTGGTGCCCAGTTGCCAAGAGGCAATGGACACAAACTGGAACATAGGAGGTTCCCTCTGACTGTCAGGAAGCACTTTCCTGTGTGGGGGATGGAACACCGGCACAAGCTGCCTAGAGAGGTTGTGGAGTCTCCCTCCTTGGAGATCTTTAAAAGCTGTCTGGACATGGTCCTACTGGAGCAGGGGAGGCTGGACCAGATGATCTCCAGAGGTCCTCTCATACCCTAACCATTCTATAATGTAAGAACTTAAAAATAAAAATAATTTTTTAAAAAATCACAAAGCTTTGCTGATTTTAACCTACCTGAAGGTAAATGTTTCTTCTTGGCCAAAAATGTTCCTTGAAAAACTAGTAAAATGTAAGGAATACTGAGCTTATTGAGATGCCCTTAATCTCCAGAATGCAGGGGTTTTATCTTTTCAGATGAAACAAGAAACATCAGAGATTTGGAGTTGTCAGCTCTCCCTTCCAGGAGCACAACCTAGAGTTGTAGAACCCTGTTGACAAGAATGTGCTTTTGCCTTACAAATGCATTAGCTTTTTAACTATATAAATTTGTAAACTATATTAATTTATATAGAAATTTAATGTAAACTAATTATATACTTATATGCAGAGATACACACAAGTGTGTCAGGCCAGCTTGTTTCTGTGTTTTTGTGCTTGCCCACATGCTGGATATTGGTCCAAACTAAGACAGCTACAAATATAAAGAGAGTAGGGACTCAGAGGGAAACAAAATAGAAAGGCTAAATAATTTTTTAAACCTGTATGACTGTAAATATAATGCCTAGAAATAACATGTAGTGAGATCTCATTAATATATCTATAAAAGTTCTCTGAAGAATGGATGCAGCTATAGTTTTAAAATATGAATCATTAATTCTTTTGTAATACCCAGATGTAGTGTCATCTTTATGTGATTTTTACTTATCTTGTTGGAAAATGTCCTTGTTTTATGGTGAAGGTCTTTCAGTAGCTGCAGATGCTCTTAAAATCTGCTGTTCAGAAGCTGAACTGAGATAAAGCGTCATGACACATTTATTTTGGCAGCCTTATCAAAGAGGGATGGCTGCATTTAGGCAGACAAGTGTATCAAAGTGGTGCATTTTCAAATGGCTGAGTTAGCTTTCCTAAAACTGTGTCCCTGTGATAGGCTCTACAGTGGTACTGGCAGGGTAGTGTAGTGTTAGAAAATGTTGTACCTCCCTCAAGACACAGCTTGAACTGAAAGTAGTGAGAAATTATGATCCACTACATTTTTTTTTTGCTGCCTATATTAATTTCCCTGTAGCCATAACACATCTGTTCATAGTAAGGCTGATCCAATGCCCATCCAACTGTAGTCCATTTACTTTGGCATGCAATGTATCCATTTTTTCCCCTAATTGGGGGAAGACTTAAAAATAAAAATATATATATAAAAAAAAAGAAAAGACTAAAATCTAAGTGAAGGGCATGAGTCCAATTAGAACAACATAGAATCCTAAGATAACTGCAGGCTTTGAAAAGCAGATCCCTTCTTTTTTTCTGCAATGATAATGGAGAATCCAGTCCTGGATTCCAGTCCTATGGATTATTTCTTAATTATATTTCTTTGTTTGCTTGTTTGTGTTTTCCAGTAGGATAATGAACACATTTTCAACACTATGTTATGCTCAAATAATTCAAAAAGACAACTTTAAATTTCTCATTTATCAGCGTGGTTAAAGTTAATTTTGAAGTCATTTATCTTTCAAGAAAGTATTTTAAAATAAATAGATAAAATCTTCCTCAAAATTTGCTTTTCAGTATCTGAGAATTGGTGGGTTTTGTTTATTGCTTTACAAAATGAGATAAATAAATCCCTAAGTGTCATATGGACGATAGTGGGTGAAGCAAAACGAATACCCACTGACCACTTGTCTCTTCCACTGAAATGCAACAGCAGTGGAGTTAGGAGTACTTCAGTGATTAGCCTGCCTTTTTCTCACAAAATGTTTTCTTGTAATTGATTCAGTCAGTATTTCCTGCTGACCCAGTGAGGCTGGTTTGTTAGTGCCACTACAAACAAACATGCAGGAAAGAAAATAATATAGCTGGAAAGAACATGAGAGTCTGGGAATGAAAATTAGATAGACTGGAACAGTTTGGATATTTCCTGTATTTTGGAATTCAGGTGCAAGTCCAACTGGAGAGTTGGTTTTAAGCTGCTGAGAGTCATGACATGATACATATTGTATGCAGTCTTATGATTTACTGGCACTGATATGTGTTCCTTAAAAACAATACTGCAGATTTCTTGGTTAAAGCCTTTCTTAACTAATAGGATAGAATACTGCCTTTCCTCAATTTTCATCCTGAGGAATGAAGGGACATAATCAATTTTCATATCCTTACCACATATATTGCTCTACTTTCATAGAAAAGGTCTTCTCTACATGAACACCAATGTTTATAGAGCAAAAGAGGTGGGAAGGACTGATGAACTGATAAACCACCAGTATAGTTTACGTCTCATCCTTTAGCACCCACTAATACACCTGTGCCACCAGGCGACAGGATCTAAGCTTAGATACAACATACAGCTTATTTTGGGGTAGAGCCCCAAAGATGCTGCAGATAGGTACATAAGTCCTAGCCCAGCATTCTTGGTCTCAGTCAAGGACCTTTCTCCAATGTAAGTGAATGGAGGAGGGCTGGCAGGCGCTGGTTGCCCTCCTGCTTCTCCTGCCATTAGACTGTATGGTACCTGCTGCTTCTGGCTTCACCACAAGTCCCCACTAACCCTCAGCCCTCTCCTTTCCAACCCACAGTTTGTTAAGCTGTACTCATGAAACCCAGATTCAGAAGCAGCCCTATTGGTAGCAGAGTCGGTACTCAGTGCCACTGAGTCACCACTACCTCTTTCCTGGGATCTTAGGCCAGTAATAACAGCATGCTATCCTGTGTATTGGACTGATGGACAGGAACAGTTTGACCTACATGATTTGTAAGATTCAGTGCACACACCTCAACACAAAGCCCAGACAAACTTTATTAGTTAAAAATGACTACTGTACGTGGAAAACCTACCAACACTCAAATATTTTTAACACTATACAAGTATCTTCTATCCCCAACAGAGTTAAACAGGAATTACATTTGAAAAAGCACTGACAATTACAACTTCTTGTGTCTTTCCTTTGCATCATTATTAATAACATCCAGTTCTGCTCCCATTCTTGTCTTCACAATTTCTCTTACCGATAAACTTCAGTATTTTAAAAGCAAACCTACAAGAAGGTTATATCAAAAGCAGTCTTATAAGGTATATTTAAGGTTCCGAGGGTTGCACTTATAATTGTTTATTCCATCTGAGAAAGAGACACCAAATGTGTGAGTTTTCATATTAATGGTTTATTGAATTTTCAATCTCTAAATAGCCTAAGGCTCATCAATTATACTGGTTCTGGGATTCTCTTAACAACAGTATGCATCAGAACATATTTCAGATGGTCAGCACAGAAGAACTAGGCCATGGACCTCTGGGGATTTAATCAAAAGGTTAGCAAACCTAGCACACCATGATCACCAACACTGATGCTAATGAGACCTCATTTAAATAGTTTTCCAGAGAAGAAGAAAAGATTACCTTCTTTGGGGAAATTAAGCTTATGTTGGTGCTTTTATCATGCATCTAGTAGAACACCATTTCCTCTATTTTATTTTCTTTACAGATTTTCTTCTTTAATCTGGCAAGGAAATGAGATTATTAGATTTATCAAAAATATGTTGCCATTAGCACAGTAAACAGTGCATTGATGAAAAATAAAGTTATCCACAGCTGATGTTTTTTCTTTAGAATAACTTAATCCTCTATCATAGTAATATTAGCTAATAAATGAAAACAATAGAAACATAGAATTGTTTGGGTTGGAAGGGACCTTAAAGATCATCCAGTTCCAATGCCCCTGCCATGGGCGGGGACACCTCCCACCAGACCAGGTTGCCTGAAGCCCCATCTAATCTGGCGTTGAACATTTCCAGGGATGGGGCATCCACAGCTTCTCCGGGCAACCTGTTACTATTCCTCACCACCCTCAAAGTAAAAAAATTCTTCCTTGTATCTAATCTAAATCTCCTCTCTTTCAGTTTAAAACCATTGCCCCTTGTCCTAGGTAAGACTCCCTTATAACAGAGTCTCTCTCCATCTTTCCTGTAGGCCCCCTTTAAGTACTGGAAAGCTGCTATAAGGTCTCCCTCGAGTGTTCTCCTCTCTAGGCTGAACAACCCCAGCTCTCTCAGCCTGTTTTCATATGGAAGGCACTCCTGATCATCTTTGTGATCCTCCTCTAGGCTCACTTTAACAGGTCCATGTTTTTCTTATGCTGGGGGCCCCAGAGCTGAACACAGTACTGGACTAGGGTCTCACAAAAGCAGAGTAGAAGGGGAGAATGACCTCCTTTGAGCTTCTAGCTACGCTTCTTTTGATGCAGAGCAGGATGCAGTTGGCTTTCTGGGCAGAAAGCACACATTGCTTCCTTATGTTGAGTTTTTCATCAATCAACACCCCCAAGTCATTCCCTTCAGAGCTGCTCTCAATCCATTCTCCACCCAGACTGTATTTGGGTTTGGGATTGCCCTGACCTAGATGCAGGACCTTGCACTTGGCCCTGTTGAATTTCATGAGTTTTGCACAGGCCCACCTCTCAAGACTCTCTGGGTCCCTTTGGATGGCATCCCTTCCCTCCAGCATGTCAACCACACCACAGAGCTAGGTGTCATTGGCAAACTTGCTGAGAGTGCTCTCAATCCCACTCTTTTCTAAAACAATGAATTCCTTGATGAAAAACATTCAGAGAATAAAATGAGTAAAGACTGAAGTATATTATCTGTGATGATAATGTTTTATAATATCAAGGTTTTTAAGTGAAAGGACTGAATTCTATTATTAAAAAACAAACAAACAAACAAACAAACAAAAAAACAAACATGGAACATTAAACATGTATTAAATTAATATCATTGGGTGCATAAAATATTAACATATTATGTCTTTATTAGTCTTTGTTTTAAAGACTGCAAATAGATCTACCACTTTAAAATAAGCCCACTGAAGATGATCCTTCAGTGTTTTAAGCGTAGATAGGTCTTTCAGCAAAACCTAATGCTGAAAATAAATATTAGGCCAGGGTGTCTTTAATACCTACATAATCTGAGAATGATTTCCTATATGTGTTCTTTCTAATTTAAAGTACCTCTGTCCAATATCAACTTTCAATGTCATCTAATTCTTACGTGGCTTAAGGAAGAAATGCAGAGAAGCTAGACATAACATTTAAACGGAAAAAAAAAAAAAAAAAGGAAAAGACAAGACAAGACAATAAAAGAAAAGAAAAGAAAAGGTAGCACAGAAAACAAGCAGTAAGCAGTAGCTTCCTGCAAAGACTTTGTGTCATTCTGAAATTCTTTTTATTTGCAACTTATCCTTCCATGTACGGCATAAATCAGAAGGGATTTGAAACAATTAAATTTGCCTTAAAGAATGATCATCTAATGAAAGCCTGGGAATATACTACTAAAGTAGTAGAAATTAACTGTACCACTATACTCTAACTACATTTCACAGCTTTATGTTCCCCAAAGGTATCTGATATATGCGTTGTATTCAGTCACTTTCTGATTTATAGATAGAAATTCCTCATGCCTACTAGATCAAGCATAATACCTTTCTGTTCTACATTGTATGGCTCTCTGTGATATGATGGAAAATTCTAATTCACTGGAGACTTTTTACTGTAACACCTGATATATATCAAAAATCTCTTTCAAATATAACCCATTCAGGATATTCTGAATTTTATGTGGTAGCTCTGTATCATTCATCTTCTTAAATGACCTCCCTAGAGATTTTCATTGTATTCAGGTGAGTGGAGTATTGAAGGTATTGTATTATTAGCTACAACTTAAAAGTAAGAATGGAAAGATTTCTCAAGAATATTCTTGAGGCTTTCTTTTATTTTTCAGTTGAAAAACTAGAGCACTAAATACTGGGATATAATTTTAAACATCTTTAGGAAATGTTTATTTGTTTGACATGCCAATAGATGAAGCATTATTTTGGCAAAGGTAATTACACATGATTCAAACCTTATTAAAGACCCCATTTGGCACTGGTAAATTTATTCAGATCGGGCCTGTTGATTTTTGCCAAGTGCTGTCTCGAATTATTCCATACTAAAATGTTGCATACACATTACTAAAAGCTATGGTCCCATTTACGTTGATTATTTTAACCTATAGAGTTACAAATCAATTCATAATTTTTTATGAAGATGTGGTTCAGTTCACAGTGGCCAGAAATTCAGAGGGTATTGCTTTTGATTATGAGTCCTTTATTCAGTACTGCTTAAAGCAAGGATTAAGCCTTGTAGTGATTTATATGGATCCATGCCTGGAATTTCATCTACTTGTGGATCTGACCTCTGCCTAACTCCACCCACCTTCTTCAAATATATTCTATAGGGAAAATAGTGGAAATAGGCCTAGTTGGATTTTAATCATTAGAAATTCCACTGAGATAGATGTGTAAATAGTTGCTCAATTACAGCAGCGAACATCTCATTACTCTGCGGCTACCAGTTATGTACAACCTCTAAGAGCAGAGAGAATTGATTGTCCAGCAAACTGTTTAAATTATACAGTAAACTCTGTAACATTTTTGCATGAGATTAAATAAGGTTTTTCACTCCTAAAATAAATACTTTTTGTTTGGAAAAAAAAAATAAAAAAATAGAAGGAAAAATATAAATGCCTAGATAATCTCTATAGAGGCCAAATAAATTTTTAAAGTAGTTCATTTTCACACATCCTCTTTGTTACAATATAGGTACGTTATTGGTCCAAAACACTAAACAAATGGAGTAGTGAATTAAAGCATGTTGAATTTTGCGGATGACTGCATTACAGAAATACTTTTCCATTGATGAACTGTAAAAATAAACAGAAATCAATGATGAAACAAGTATTGTTTCTTCGTGTGTCAGATTTAATGGATTTACATTTTAAGTATTGAAGCTGTTACTGTAGATGGAAAAAAATCTGTCTATATTAAAAATATGAGGCATGCTTTTCCTAGATACTCACATAAAGTGATAAGACAGATCTATTAAATTTCCCAAATAAACATTGTTTGAAATGCAGAGAATAGAAAATTTCATATTGCTACCATACCTCAGAATGAATCGATACAAATCAAGAATAAGTTTCTCAAGTGAAACAAATATCAGGAAACATCCTAGGTCCTTATTGACTTCAGCAGCCTACCAGCAATCTAATGATGATATACATTTTATATAATATCAAGTCACATAGCAAGGTATGCAGTAAGAAACTGTTCGTTCTGTCTCTAGAATGCAGTGTCTTGGGTTCTAATTAAATAAGACTGAACTCTACATGGAATGAACTATAAGGGTTCATAAGAAGGTTGTGTTTCACAATTTAATTCAATCATAGTTTCAATTTTTTCTTGAATTAATGATACATGTAATTCCAACTGAAAGGAAAGAGCCTTTCATATTCATACTCATAAAGGAAACTCTATTTTAAATGACTGTTACAAATATTACATCTTGGAGAGTAAATATAATCAAAATGAAAGGATAATATTTATTAAAGGTACTTTACATTTTAATAAATTACAGGCAGTTCTCATATAAAGCATGGTTAAGTAATGAAAACAGAATAAATGCTCAGCAGCATGATGTACTGAAAATCATGAGGCTTCCCTAACATTGTTATGCACTTCAGCCCTTACTAGTAAATCTCAGTTGAAAAGTAAGGGAAGAGGGCCAGAGGGGTCTTCTGTACAGAACATAAACCATAATAATCAGATATTTTGGAGTTAATAAAATGCTAACATGATACGTTAAGTAGCAAAGGAAAAAAGAAGCGAACACAGTACTTGCTTCAAAGGTAGGATAATGCATCAAAACAGTATGAATATTTTACATTGAAGAGCAAAAGCAGTCTTTATTTGTCTGCATTTCTAAATGAACAAAACATCTGTGATTGCAGCCCTCCTGTGAACATTTGAATGCCAACTAAATTTGACAGAGAGGAGAAAGATCTTATCTGTTCTCCAGAAGGCAGGTCTTATTCTGCTTTGACTGCTTGACAAATCAACAGACATGTAACTGCAGATTGACTATAGCATGGGCTGACTCCTGGCCAGCCAACACCTCCAAAACGGTAAATAGAAGGTATGAGAGAGAGATAGAATATTATGATGAGCAAGGAAGACTATGGGAGAACTGATGACTGTGACTATGCTTACACACTGGTAAGCATAGAGATCAGGAGCAGCACCAAATTGTGGCAATGTGGCTGGGAGAGGAGGCAAGGAACAACTCCTTGGGAAAATAGGCTTCATTTATCTGGATGTTCAGGAAACCATTTTTTTTCATGCTGGGTGCTGTACTAGTCATGTATTATTCATTGCCAATGACACTGCATAATTTGAAAGACAACTAAAATTGCCATCATTCTAAGGGAAATAACTTTTCCCATTGTCAATTTTAGGAACTTAAATATACATAATATTTCCAGAAGCATTATGTGAAATTCATGCTGCAAAGCAGGTAAACAGACAAAATATCAGGAACTGATCTCATAATAATAATTGATGGTTTGCTGTCATTTGAGAAACAGTTTCTGTAAAGTACTGTTTCTTACTGTGAAGTAAGTACATCTAGCTGAAATACCTTCAGTAAATAAAACCATTTTACCACAGCACAGCAGTAGTTATGTAGAAAGCTCTCTCACTTGAAAGCAATACAGATTCAATGGTCCACACATATGCTTTTTATTTAATCACAGGGACTATCGTAGAGTTTCCTCACCTTGTTGACATATTTACAAACTTTGGCAGGCCTAACAAAAAATTTTGGCTCATTCCACAAGATTCTTCTAGCTGAAGGATGAAAGGTGTTGATGTGATTGTCATTACTGTTACCCTTGTTACTGGTCAAGCTCTCTGCTAAATCCAGAAACACTGAAAATCTCTATGAACAGGTTTTTAAAATACATTGACTTCAGAACTGAGTCAGTAATGGCAGTGTGGAAAGTCAAGGTAAGCAAACACATCACTTGTCCTAAATGGGCCTACCCTAACATATTGTAGCCAACACACATGCTCTACCCACAACAGAAACCATCTGTCAGGATGGCTTAGTGCCTGCACACTGCTGATAAGATCTTTGTCCCTACAGTATGGGTGCCAACAACAATAGACTTACTCAGGGAACCAGTGCAACCCTGAGAATAACCTCTCATCATGTAGGAAGTCCTACTCTCTGTTAGCCTGGAAGTATTGGTACCACATGCAACTTTTCAGTTGTTAACAGCTGCTAATTAGCAGTAGTTATATTCCTAATCTCATTTTTCAGATTGCATCTTGTCTAACCACTCAGCATGGTCAGAAATAGAACTGCTAGGAATAATATAAAATTGTAAGATCTCTGGAGCAGAAATTGCCCTTTTAAGAGCATCATATTGCAGTTGGCTGAAACTAAGTTTTTGGGTGTTACTGTAAAATGAACTAATCACAGGATTTTCTAGTGAAAAGGACTCATTGAATAAGAACTTCAAAAAACTATGAAAAATATATTAGTAATGAAAATTTGTCAGTTTGGGTTTTTATATTACCTTGGTCTGAGAAGGAGCAAGAGCCAATAAAGGAAATAAAACCTGACAACAGGAACCTAGACTTCAAAGCTTTCAGGTAAAAGCCTGATGCAAAAACAAAGTCAGTTGCACAGTGAAGAAGCTGCATCCTTTTTATGAAGACAGAAAATCCTACAACCTACATGATTGTCTTGAGTGCATGTCTGTCTTGATGCTGGATTTCTGTGGTAGATTTGCTTTTATAACCTCTTTGAAGGTCCCAGCATCAAATGCACATATATGATTCTCATTTGTAGTCCTATTTACATTTCAGCACCTTGTTTCTCACCTTATACATCAGAGATGAAGACTAGATGAGCAAGGTCAAAGAAGAGGCAGACAGTCTGCAACTTGACTTAGCTAAAAGTGCTTCTTTTACAGAAAGTACATGAAGATAATTCCTCATGCCTTCTCTTAGTATAAATAGAGAGTTCAGTCATGTTCCCTGTTCATTGGAGTTTTTGTTTGTTTGTTTGTTTTTCAATTTCTTTATTAATGGTCATACTTGGGTCCTACTTCCTCTCCATTGGAGTAAAGCTTATATTCTGAGGATCTGTAATTCTTAAAATTCTTCCCAGACTCTGATGTGTAGGTATGTACTTGTATGTATTTCTCTTTTTGTGTTATTCATTAGTATAGTATCAATGACTTCTAAAATGTATCCTGTGGCATTTAAAAATAATATATTTTTCATCACTAAGATGCTGTAGTTAAACATAATTTGCTTGCTTACTGTTTTTTCTTTTGATTAAAAAGAAAAAATCCATACTTGTCATGAAATTAGTCCACATAATTGGAAAATGTATTTGAACAATGAAGGAGGTTCTAGGCAATGTATATAGCTCTTCCTAGGTTGTATAATAGTAGGGCCAACAGAAAAATAAGATTGTATTTATTTAATCAACCATGATCCTAACTGCAGCAGCAAGGGGAAATTATCATGTCTTAAAAGTTACACATGTTCTTCACAGAAACTTATATGATAAATTTAAGATGTTCCCAGACAATGTCCCTCTCCCTGTCTGATTTTTCCACTTCACACAAGAAATCAAAGGAAATAGAGTGGAAAGTAACCAGAGAGACAGTGAGCAAGATTATGCTGCACTGAAGATCTTGAACCAGTCCTTTCCTATGCTGCCATGTGGCATCTCTGCTCCTAGCTGAGATAACAACAGGCTTTGGGGTCAGGAGAATTTTTGAGTTTATAATAAAACAGATAATCATTCTGTGATAGCTTTATAGCAGTCTGGAGCTCCATTAGATGATGATATAGCTGATCAAGTCTGACTCCCATAGGATAAAGAGATGGGAAATCTGGCACTAAAACAAAAATGCATTAAATGATATTATCTGTAATAAGCGGGAGAAGCAGAGCTTAAACAGGTGTTTAGTAAACTCAGGAAGGTGTATATCAAAATCTGTTTTTCCATACACATGAATCAATTTTAGCAAATTGGCTAATCCTCCTTTGTCAACTTGATTCTCCTTCTATTCAATTTTTCAGATAATACGAAGTCAAATAGAAACTTCCTAGTTTTATATGCCTTGTTCTAGCATATGGAGAGACTTTCATTCTTACAGTTAAATCAGCTGTATATTCATCAAACCCAATTTCTGCAAAATAGATACAGATTTGAAGGGTGGAACTAGAATCCTAGTGTATTTGAGAAGCCTAGGCTTTTAGATGTGCAGTGTATGGATTAGAATTCAAGTGAAACACTCCACTAGTGAAACACAAAATGTCTAGAAGGTAAGAGCTGCATAATAAATACATTTAGAGCCATTTGAAAAGGCAGAATGAAATCAGATTCCTATTTAACAGTAGACTCTCCCAAGAGCTTTGAGCAGTACTCCATTACTCATTTACAAAAGCTATGAAAACATTAATTGACCTCTTGATTACTATTTAAATAATAAATACCACAGTGGATTAATGCACTGGCCTTTTACCTCAAAGACATAGTTTAAAACTGACTTGACAAAAAAATCAATTTAATTACATGATACTAAAATTACAAGTGCCAATAGGTGAGAGTTTCCATACACACAAGGCCACCCATCACATAATCATGCCAAACTGGAATTTATTCAGTGCTTTCTCTATTTTTTTAATGAATGCATGTGTGGTGTGTGTTGAAAAAAAACAGACTGCCACCTGCCACAGAAATATCCCACACAGCAGCTCCCATCCTTGTGAACTAAAATATTTGGTTTAAATGTAAGAAACCTGAAAACTGACACAGTTCCATTATCACACTCAGCTAATGAAAACAGATGCATTCTGGAAAGAAACTTGAAATGTTTTCTATGAAGTGTTTATTTTGTAGAATCGTTGCACACATAGATTTGTGAAAATAAACTCAGATTTTATTTTTTTGGAAGATCTTTAAATGCAAACTTGACATTGGCCAACTCAACAGTGTCTGGATGTGGATGTTTATATTATATTAAATTAGTGCACTGGTTTCATTATGACTTTGACAGCTGGGAAATATCATAAACTGTTCTTAGTAGACTTCTGCCCTAAGGAGTGGAAATCTCATGAGGTCATCTATTCCTCTGAGTTTTCTTTTATCTTAGTTTGAAACTCTGTGAAAACAGCTGGCCAAAATTGAACAGGAGAAGTGTCTGCATCCACATTTGGATAGGTCCCAGAATAAAAATCTTTAGAGGCAGCTCTGACATTTAACTTTTCTGATGAAAGCATTTAGATGCACACTATGCTTTAGGAAAATTAGATCTGAACCCCCATACTGTGATTATCATTCTTTTTTTTTGGCTTGTAACAGGTAATTGAAAGTAGTTTCCCCCAATACATTCACTAAATGTGTGGGAGAGATAGTTCTGGTTGTGGTTGTACTGATCTGAGGATTTCATTGCAATCATTGTAGAATATATTCAGACTATAATTCTTAAACATATTTGTTAAACTTTGCTTAGATTTATCGAAAACCAAACTGCTTGCTGAAAGGACAAACTCTGTTTTCATTTATACATGCCTATTTTTGATAAGTATGATTATGCCTTTACTTTGGCTGACATTTTCTTGCAGCATTGTTTTTAACAATATTGTGTTTTGTGCTATTTTTGATAGAAACTGTCTCCTGAAGAAATCTTTGACTTCTCATTGAAAAGATGAAAACTTTAGTCCAAAAATTTATTTTGACTGTGTTTAATCTAATTTGCAATCAGAATCTTCCATATATAGCTTTTTTTTTTTTTTTATGTTGGAAAGTTAGGAGCAAATCAGGTCTAAGTGTGCAGTTTAATGATACACACAAATTGTTTTTTTTTTTTTCTTAAACATTATTTTTATAATTACACAAGTATAGCAGAGGGAAAAAAGAGCCTACTAAATAATCTGTATATCCAGTACAAATACTGGATAAAATTATAAGTTGCTGAAGTTTTTCCTTAATTGTAGTGAGCACAGTATTTCACCACCCCATTTTTTTTTTTTTATTTTAATTCAGTGATCTGTTGTAAGCTGATAATGCTAAATGAAGAATGATACTGAGAACTGTAGCTATTGACCAAAAAAAATCTTAAAGAGGAATAATTTAACAAATCATTTGGTGTGATTAAAGCTGTTTGCATATGTGATTGATAGCAACTAAGATTTTCTATGGAAGAACTGTAGACTAATCAAAGTAATCAAAAGAACTTGAGGATGAATTTGTAACATACGTCTTAGTGATGGCTATCATCCATCATTGCTTTTCATTTCTGGGTATCTTCAGGATTGGGGATTCTGAGACATCAGCTGAAACTGAAGTGTAATGGCAGGTTGCAGGAAGACTAAAGGCATACATTCTTTTTATGTTTTGTTTTATTTTCTCAATTTTTCAATAACTGGAGGTTCAATTATTTTTACTAATGGTCATTCCTATTGATGAAGTCTATGTAGAAGAATAAACCTTTATTGAAAAAGAAATTCTCGTGTTAAATTCATTTCTATTTTGTAACAACTGTACAGATTTTCATAATTTGCATTTGCAGGAATTTCTCTAGCACATTGATATTGTTATTTTTTCTTATTTTATTTTTATTTTTGGTCTCTGTATATGTTCTAAACTTTTTGATTCATATAAAAATGGCAGTGAGATTCTGTTAAAATTCAAAAGCCAACTAATTGTTGTAGAAAAAAAAAAAAAGAGATTACTTCAGTTTGATCAATCTCTGCTATGTTGGTTCACTCTACCATCTTTGTGTGGTAAACATACAAATTTTGGCCATTATTAAAAATCTTGTTAGAAAATACAAGAATTACAAATTTTCACAATCAACAATGTGGTTCCGGCAACTGGAAATGTCTTGTGACAAAGAGACCATATGGTAATTCCCTTTGTAATCATTTTTCCTTCCCCCACTGCTGTTCATACTTGTCTAAAAGATTAGAAATTCTGTAGAAAAAGAATCATAACTTTGTTAATTGCATAAAACACTTATGAAAGCCTTCTATGGCACCATTTATAATTTCCTCTTCAGGCTTCAAAAGTCTTAAGTGTCTTGGACAGCTTTGGACTCCTGAAAAACTGCAGTTTTTCTGTGCTGTTTAATTCTGCAAAAAGCGCATACAGAAAAAGCTTTTTTATGTCCATGGAAATGATGCATTCTTGTAAGTCACTTATTTAATTAAAGGTAAATAAAAAGAGGCCTGTTTTGAAAAGATGGATCTCACGGTTTTGGAATATTATTTCTTCTTTTGCATAAGCTGCTCTTAGATGGAAAAACTCAGTTATTTTTTTATTAAATGTTGACACTAACCGACTTTGTGCTTCATCACAAATGCTGTTCTATATGTCATAGCTGTTTGTTCACTGTTGTATACTTCAGTTTAACCCCAAATCCATAATCTAGCCACAAAAGCTACACCTGCTCTATAATAAAAGTGAATAATCATTTAACTCTACTCATGCAAATGACATACAGCTACAATGTATAAATGAGTGTAGAAATGTTGTATTTTAATTTTATTCAATTGATACTTCTTACCATTAGTCAAGAGGCAGATGCCCTGTAATTTGGAAGGATAACGGACACACTCCACCCTAACAAGCCCAAGAAATCATAGCCATACTGTAATTGCAATTTGTGTAAGTGCATGAGTGTGTGAACAGTCATAATTTATGTATAAATTGATTATGAGTTCTGTGTTTTGTGTTTTTGAAGTTCTGAACATTTGACTAGTCAGAAAATTTGACAACTGAAGCCCCAGTTCACTGAGACACTAATTCGTATGTGCAACTTCAATTGTGAAAATACATGGAGACCATTTACATGGAGAAGTATCTTGCTCATTTGGAAAGAGATTTCTGGGCTTGACTGTACTGATAATTCATCTGTTGATACCAGGCATGTTTCTCTCAGACCCAGAGTCATTTGGAAAACCAAAAAAATTACATGACAAATTCCTGTCTAGATGCTGTTTAGGTTGTGTTTACCAGGTCTCATATCAACAGTAACTACCACTTAAATAACACTAGTCATGTTTTTCCAGACTTTCATGTATAGGTCAGAACCTATGAGAGATAATTATAACAATGCAAGTGTTAATTTTTGACAGGGGCTATGAAGCTCATCATCTATAGAAAAGCAGTATTCTTCAGAAGTGGTTGGTAATCAGCATGACACATTTTAAAAACAATATAATGTGTTTTGGCAGGACATAAATGAATAGCAATCTAAAACAGTGCTGTTCTATTTGATCTCCTGGCAGATGATTCACTGTTGTGGCTTAAAGTTCATACAGGTGTTCATTTTTGGTCATTTGGTGTTGGGACACGCATCATATTATTAGTGGGCTAGAATTTCCACAGCTTTATTTGGAATGTTAAGTATAGTTAGGAGATTAAAACAGGACTACACCTTTATTAAATAAAAATAAAATATTTAGGTCATTTGGCCTACTGGATAAAAATTGACTTTTTGGGAAAATAATGTTGTATTTCTGGAGCATGGTTCAGAATCAAATGGCAACAACTTAATTATAAACAATTTTTATGTCTCAGCCACTCCAGTTTGGAAATCAGTGCCTATTATCAAAACACTTTTTATGGGATAATCATGGGAACATCAGTCTCCATATAGAAATGCTAAGAGAAAGTGTAAGCTGAATTAATTTTGTCATAAATATAAAAGCAGAGATCATAACAGGATAGACTATACAATATTCCTAGTGCTGCAGCCTGTCTAGCACCTCTGGGACAACTGTATTAGTAATTTTGTATTAGCAATGCCTATCATTTCAAATTGTGTACTAAAGTTCTTCAAGCAAAATTATAGGGTTTTGCTTGAAGATTGTGATTTTCAGTCATTGGCATTCTTTTTTTTTTTTTTTTTTTTTTGACAGATCTGCATATATTCTTACATTCTTATATGGCACAACAACATAGGAACAACAACAAAAAATCTGAAAAACTGGATTATTTTGCTGTTAACAATTCTCTGGGAAATTAGAAATGTTAAGTACTCAGACTACTGAAGTCAATGGTTTTTTTCCATTGATTTTGATGAGTGTAGGGTCCCAGTCTTTATTCTAAATTTCCATGTTCAAGCTATACAACGATCCACTCCATATGCCTGATTATAATTTTATATTAGAAAATATATTTATTTGCCCATAAAATGCTTATCATTATAGTTGATACTAGTCTCCGAGTCATGGCTTTAATAGATAGATGGGTGGAAAAAATGTCTCCAGTTTAAAAGCTTATTTCAGAATTTGAAACAGATAGAAAGCCTGATAAACTGTCCTTATTTTTAGCCATTCACTCTGCCTATGATATATTTTCTGTAGAACAGCATTCTATATATTCTATATGCAAGCTTACAGGATGGAGTGAGTCCTATATTTTGCTTTTTTAAATGCTTATGTTATCAGAAGATACTGAAAAAATGGATGCAGGAAAGTGCTAAACAGGCTGTTCTGTGTCCCTCACTGAAAGACTAATCATAAGGTTATTTTAACTTAATTATTAGAAACAAGATAAAGGAAGAATTTTGTCAAAATGTGTTAAAATGTGTCCTTAATCTATGGCTCCTCATCTAGAAGAAGGCATATGGAGGAACAGTGAATGTCAGTTAAAACCAGACATTTGACTGAGGAAAAAGCAACACATTTGGATATAACGGCCAAGGAAGAAGTGAATTCTTCACCTTTCATTGTCTTCAGATGCTTGAAACATGAGGCCATGGCAGTGTGGTTCATTCAGTGATGCCATTTATCAAGCAGATATTGTAGAAAAGGCCTAAAATTATATGGCGTTTCTTATACTTCAAGTAAATTAGATGATTTCACAGTCCTCAGGCTTAAAATCCAGTTAGCATTCCGGTGTTCCAGGTAAGTTTAAGTGACCTAGGCTTGCATCAGGACATTTGACTGGGGTCAGACATGATGTTCCTGACCATGCACAAAGCAACTAGACACTGGCAAGTGATCATGGCACAGACTGTGAGCTCATGTTCCCCTGGGATCACATGTGCTTAGCTTCACCACAGCTAGTCTACACCTGGCTTGTACATTCCTATGAAATCCATGAAGACACACTGCTGAAGAGGCAGGAGTATTTGCTGAGGCAGCTATTTCTCAACACTTACATTAGTCTCATAATTTGCTAGTGGTAACAACTGAACCTACCGGAATTGGTCAGACTTGTTCATACATCCTCAGCTTGCAGTTGTGTTAGCTGAAGAAGTTGACACCTTCAGTCTCACTTCTCTTTTCTTTGGTTTGCTTTGCTGGAGGTATGGAGGTATGGTCCCCCGCAAGCTGATGGCTCAGCTGCTCCTGCAAATGCTCCCAGATCAATCAGAGAGGGAGAAACACACAAGTCACTGCTTAAACTCACATCATTCATTTTCACTGAAAGAGGTTATAGGGGACATGTAGAGATACCTGACTTCCAGCAGGGAGGCATTAGACAGTGACAAGTGGATAAATCTTCTTCAGTTGGCACAGCTCCAGCTGGAAGAAGACTTGTGAATAGGCAAGCATTTAGTGCAAGCTAGATGAAAATCACTATGTAAATTAAATTAGATGTCCCTCCTAAAACAAATTACCGAAACTTTTTACTCTATAATACTTTATCTTATCACGGCCTATTGTAGAGGTTTTGTGCAGTCTAGAATATGTAAGCTACAGTATAGAACCATATACAATAATCCAAGATAATGAGATACCTATATAAGTGTAGGGTAATTTCAGTATACCATATTTACAAGTAAATGTGTTCAGGAATCAACTGAGTGGGAAACGTTCATTTCATGCTTCTAAAGACAGCAGTTCACAAGAGACAGCAAAATAGTCTGTGCACGATCATGGTACAAAGACACCTTTTTCCAGCTGTACTTATGTTATTTTCATCCCAACTTTCCCAACATACTTGTCAGAATTAAAGTGTTTGAAGTGTCATCTATCTGAATGTGCCTGTGAACATAAATAGATATAGAAATGAATCTGCACTGTATACATGCCCACTAATTTTCCCAGGTTAAAACTGTCACCCTTTAGGTGGACTAATGATTTGATTTCTCTCCTTGGCATTCTTTTTAAAGCTTGTCTTGTGTATGATAAAAATTCATTGGAATCTGGAATTTTATGTAATATTGCAAATTGTATTTTAGGAATTGTTTCTGGTTTAAATTTACAACCAGCTTTGTATTTCTGAATTTTAAGGGAAATTCTAAGAAGCTTCTAATTATGAAGTGATAACATTTGAAACAGATTTAAAAAAGAAAAAAAAAAAAAAAAAAAGTTTCAAAATAGTCATTTTTAAATAAGAGCTAATAAGAAACAATAACTTTTACTTTTAGAAATCAAAATATAGAATACCACTTGAATATCAGTTTTCTCAGTTCTAATAAGCAGAATATTAACAAATCTACTGCTAGCCCAATTTATGTTACTGTTTGATTGAGAAGAAGAGACATATAGACTGAGATGTAAACTTTTGAAAAATATATTCATGTGCCAGCATGAACCCAATTTACATCACGTGGCTTTGTCTGGCAAAACTTTAGCCATTTGTTTTCCAGAATACATTCCCCCAGTGATAAAACTCTAGTTTTCTAGTTATACCCTTAAATATAAACGGTGAATTTTCTCTAGTTAACTTAGTTGCTGTACTCTTTTTGAAGAATGCATGATAAAATGCATTGCCCTGCACACAGCTGTAGCTGCTCTGAGGCAAAGGAGGACAGGTGTATCCCCTGAAGAGGTCTCATTAGTGGCACTGGTGTCTGACTCCTAGGGCAGGCTGGAGGCCCTGCCTTGTGTAGAAGCCAGTCAGACCCTGGGATCTCTGAGAGGAAAGGACAACTACTGAATTTTGAAGTTCATCTTGAGGGGGAAATTGATCTCGCTACAGAAACATGGTTCTATTCATCACCTGATTGCCAGTATTGTGAGGTAGTGTGTCTGCCAAGTTTGAAATTTTACATCCCTACATAACATATCCTCTCGCCCCCTCCCCTCCCCCCCTTTTTTTTTCACCGTGCTGTACTACTTAATAGAACAGGAATGGTGCCTCTGACTAAGCATCTTGGAAGAAGGACAAAAAAGATTTAGAGATGTTGGTGAGGTGTAGTACACAGTGTGGGAAAGCATGGACCTAATCTCTACTGACACTTGTAGAAGTATGACAAACAAAACACTCATGGGATGTCAAGTAATGACACGTAGAACTGCTACTTCTGTTTATTTCATAATATACATATTTCAAATCAAATATATTGTGTGGTACATAGACTGTGATCTTGCTCCTTTTGTCTACAGTGGTTAAATATCCCAGTTCTATATTGTTAGTATTTCACTCTTGGTTTGCAGTTCTAGGCACAGAATAAAAAGTTATGATAAAGCAGTTAACTAATAAGAGTCGTCATAGTGAGGCCAGTACCACTGCTTTTAGGAGTAAAGAGTATTCTTGTATGGACATCATAAAAACTTGTAAATACACACAGACTCTAGGGAGATGTTCTGCTCTTGAAAAGCAGCATACTAACAACATGGTTGTAATTGAGTGGTAACAAAGAGTGAAAATCGTAAATTGCAGCACATGCCATTATACATGGAGGCCGGCATGGCTGACCAGGGATCTTCTATGGGAGATTAGGCGAAAAAAGAGAGTGTACGACTGCTGGAAGGAGGGTCAGATTACGAGGAAGGAATACAGGGATGCCGTTCGTGTTTGTAGGGAGAAAATTCATGTGGCCAAAGCCCAACTAGAGTTGAAGCTGGCCATGTCTGTGGGAGACAATAAAAAGGTTTTTTTTTAGATCTCAGGGTGCTTAAAGAGCTGGCTGATGTCATCGCAGGACCTCTCTCAATTATTTTTCAATGATCTTGGGAATCTGGAGAGGTGCCGGTAGACTGGAAGCTGGCAAATGTTGTGCCAATTTTCAAGAAGGGCAAGAAAGAAGACCCAAGCAATTACAGGCCTGTTAGTCTCATGTCAGTGCCTGGCAAAATTACAGAGAAGATGATTCTTGAAGTTATTGAAGCACACCTGGGGGACAATGCAGTCACTGGTCCCAGCCAACATGGGTTCATGAAGGGTAGGTCCTGCCTAACAAATTTGATTTCCTTTTATGATAATATCACCCAGCTAGCTGACCAAGGGAAACTAGCTGATGTGATCTTTTGGGGCTTCAGCAAGGCTTTTGACATGGTTTCCCATAGGATCCTACTGGACAAAATGTCCAGAATACAACTAGACCAAAACATCATACGATGGGTGAGCAATTGGCTGACGGGCAGGTCTCAAAGCGTTGTGGTAAATGGGGCCACATCAGGCTGGTGGATGGTCACTAGTGGGGTCCCTCAAGGCTCCATTTTAAAAAGGGCCAGTCCTCTTCAATGTTTTTATAAATGATTTGGATGTAGGACTAGAAGGTGTTTTGAGCAAATTTGCCGACAACACCAAACTTGGAGGAGTTGTGGACTCAGATGAGGGTGGAAAGGCCTTGCAGAGAGATCTGGACAGGTTGGAGAGCTGGGCGATCACCAACCACATGAAGTTCAACAAAAGCAAGTGCCGGGTCCTGCACCTGGGACGGGGCAACCCTGGCTATACGTACAGACTGGGTGACGAGATGCTGGAGAGCAGCCCCGCAGAGAGGGACCTGGGGGTCATGGTTGACAGCAAGTTGAATATGAGCCAGCAGTGTGCCCTGGCAGCCAGGAGGGCCAACCGTATCCTGGGATGCATCAAGCGCGGCATTGCTAGTCAGTCGAGGGAAGTGATTGTCCCGCTCTGCTCTGTGCTGGTGTAGCCTCACCTCGAGTACTGTGTGCAGTTCTGGGCACCACAGTACAAAAAGGACATTAAACTGTTGGAGAGTGTCCAGAGGAGGGCGATGAAGATGGTGAAGGGCCTAGAGGGGAAGACATATAAGGAGCGGCTGAGGTCACTGGGCCTGTTCAGCCTGGAGAAGAGGAGGCTGAGGGGGGACCTCATCGCGGTCTACATCTTCCTTGCGAGGGGGAGCGGAGAGGCAGGAGACCTTTTCTCCATAAACACCAGTGATAGGACCAGCGGGAACGGGGTTAAGCTGAGGCAGGGGAAGTTTAGGCTCGACGTCAGGAGGAGGTTCTTCACCAAGAGGGTGGTTACGCACTGGAACAGGCTCCCCAGTGAAGCAGTCACTTCACCGAACCTGTCTGAATTCAAGAAGAGATTGGACTGTGCACTTAGTCACATGGTCTAAACTTTTGGGTAGACCTGTGTGGTGCCAGGAGTTGGACTTGATGATCCTTATGGGTGCCTTCCAACTCGGGATATTCTATGATTCTATGATTCTATTCTATACAACATTCTTTGTTTTCATACACTATGTCTTTATTCAGGTTTCTTTCTATCAGAGGTAAAATACTAAATGATAAAGACATAATTTCAAAATCTTTTTGCTGTTTTAATGTTCTCAGTGCTAAAATGATTAAGCTGCTCTCATCTACTTCTTTTCATGAGGAAGATAATCTGAAATCCTTAAATGCAAAGCATTTTGCATACTTAAGCGCTTCCTTAGATATCAAATTACAGTATATGTAATGAAATGTAGAGAAGTTGGGGGTGTGTGGGGGGGTATATCAGTGTGATACTGTAGCTGTATTCTTGAGTATTAAGTTTTTAAATTGTAAGACACAAAATCTAAATGCAACCTAAAAAAATAAACATGATTTGGTTGTATCACCAACTTCAATTTAGAAATATTGCATTTCATACAATTTCGAAATAACTGAAATACATACATTCTTGCATAAATATGCAAACAGCTTGAAAAATAAGTGTAGGTGGATTCTGTTTACTTTAAAATGCCTAAATAGTAACATACCTAAAAGCACCTGTTTAAGGAAAAACAGGATCATGCTGCTATTTATTTATTTATTTATTTATTTATTTTTTATATAGAATGGTTTTCCTGCTTTCTACTGATCTCCCTCTAGTGGAGACCCGTATGCAATGAAGCTAGCTTTTCTCCCCACAATTTTTCATGCAACTCAGACATGTAACACATGATGCATATGCCACAAACATCTGTTTTCAGTAATCAAGATGAATTCTGTCAGTTCCTGTAGGGAAAAGTAGTTTATGCAGTGTACACAGGGACCAGAATTGCAAAGCCTTGAAGCTCATGGTCCCATTAGAGAATGGCTAGGAATATAATTTGTTTGCTAAACCCATTCCTTATGGCTTGCAATTTTACTTTTTAAAAGAAATTGGTTTAATTTATGGCTAAATTCTTCCCAGATATGGTAATAGTGCAGAAGGAAAAAGGCAAAATAGAGAAACAGGTGTTTACAGAGACTTCTTTATCCCTCGTCCTTCTGGGGTGAGAAGGCTCTCCAGGGGATAGGAAATAAAGTATGGCCTCACCTCCCCTAATCTCCACACCAGCCTGCACTCTGGGTTTGGTATGCAGGAGGAGTACATTGCACCCCATAAATCAATGTCATGCCAAATATGCTCTTTGCATCACACCCATGTTTTGTGCCTCCAGACAAGTGATGATCTCTAACACAGAATGTCATCCAGGTCCTGTTGCAGAGTGCTGTTATTCAGCTGCCTCAGTCTTTCTTTCCTTGGGTGGCAGCAAGTGGCATGACAAGCTGCTCGAAAAGCATGCACTGGTGGCTCACATATGTAAATAACAAGATTACTTGTGCACTTATGATATATGGCATCCTTATGCATACACAGGCAAATCTGTATTATGGATACTGTGGATAAATACATGAAAGCCAGAAGTAAATACACATGTGAACTCAGTCACTCATGTATACCCCCAAATACAAATTGGCATTAATTTTAAAGAAGACAAAGTAGTTGCAAGATAACAGAAGGCTGTTCTTCTGGTATCAGTAGCATTAATCATATATTTCACTGTGAATACACCATTAAAACATAACTTTGATTAATGATGGTGTCAGTATATTTAATCAAGTGCAAGCAATACAGCACTGGTTCTTTGTGATTATTTATCCCCTTGACCTCATCTTGTTGACGAGCAATGTGAGTGGAATCAGTCTTACTGAGGTGAGCCCAGCATGCAAGGAGGCTTCAGTGCCCACCTTTGCCCAGATGCCTTCTAAGAACTTGAGAGGAAGAAAAAGGGGAACAACCCTGAATATTTGAACCCACATCAAAAATTGCAGTGATTAATTATAGGTAATGAAATTGTATCTCTGGATCCCAACTATGAGTAGTTTCTTCCTGTCCTAAACCCTGCATTTGCATGTACTGAGGAACCGTTCCAGAGGGTTTCCAGTTTATGTAGGCACAGGTTAGGAAATGTTTACAGGTGGAAAAAAAAAATGTTATTGATAGAGCTGGACGTAGACATCTGATAGACGTCTGGTAGACCTCTGATATACTAGACTAATCCTGTACTAGATCTGCATGGTTGGACTGTAGCTCTAACGTTGGCAGGGTTTTGAGCTCCCTTTCACAATTGCCTTTTTTGTCAATACAATGGAGCCTCACAGCTCTCTGAGGGTGTGTTTCTACTAGCTGCATGTAACCGCTAGTGAACTGACACTAGCAGCAGAACAAAAACAAATAGAATGGTTTGCAAGTGAAAAAAAAAAAGAAACTTCAGCTAGCAAATCTCACAGGGGAAGAGGAAAAGGGGAAAGAACAACCAGAAGGAAACAATGGGAAGAAGGAAAGGAGATGAAGACAGACAAGTGAATTGCAGTGCTTATTGCTGCATGTAAAGGAGGTGGAGATGAAAATCATGTATAGATCTATCTGAAAACAGGGGGAGAAGTCTTTACTTGGAGAGCTTGTAAACCATTGCAGAAATCCCCAAACCACCTTTCCTTCCACTGTGTTCTGCTTAGTCTTGCTGCTGTATTGGCTTTTGTGTGCTTTCAGTAATTACTTTTTGGCAATTGCAAGGGGAAGTGTTCTAGAGAGCTGTGGGCATGTCATTATGTCAGCTAGCAGGAAGTAGCTGGAAGAATGTCACCTGCCTGTGGCAAAGATAACTAAGGTGCCTCCTGGGGCACTGTGCCAGCAACCTTCAAAAGCACCCCTTCGACTGCACCTTTAAACTGGGCAGCTTGTTTGGCAGCTTGTGCCAAATACAAATTCTCCCTGTTTCTTTTTAGATAGCTTTTGAATTGTGGTAAAGCCAAAAAAAAAAAAAAAAAAAACTCTAGTAAGCACTATTTTTTCCACTCACCACTAACACAAAAATGCTGAACAGATTGAAGGCAGGGGGATGGAAAGGGAAGAGGGATGAGTGAGGAGGAGTTCCATTGTGCTGAGACCAATTATAGAGGTCTCAGCCCAAAAAAAAAAACTCTTTCAGAAAGTCACAAACAAGTGAAAACAGAAGACTGTGATAAATCGTGGCACAGCTTTAACAGCCATGAATCTCTTGTTCCCCCCAAAGCTATAATAACAAGCAAATTGTAATGGGTCATATCCCTCTGAGGACTGTAAATTCAAGCAATATATGAATACTTTGCATATTCACTGTGTTGGATTGTTTTACTATTAATGAATTATAAGGTTTTCGATTAAAAAAATAGCAAAAATATGCCACTTGTTTAAATGTACTCATCTTTCTGATACCCTAATATAGTACTGACAAAACATCCTTGTGGCTTGGTGTTGGAAACAAAACAAAGCTTCAGTTGGAAATAGGGCTTGTTGTGCTGATTATGAATTCATACACCTCCTTAAATTTTGAACCCACGCAGATTCACACCTCATCCAGGTTCTCCCTTGTATTTGTCTGCATATTCATGCATCTTTATGCTCACTGAGCCTTATGTTTCTTTTGCCACCCTGAAGGTGTTTTTTAAATATGTTCTTCACGTGGCATATCCTTCCTGAGTGTCTTCAAAAACAACACATGCAAAGTGCTGTAGAACCTCCACTTTTTTTCAAGCACAAGAGAGAAACTAACCAGATGATAATCATTAGGATGCTGGAGCTGAAGGCATATGACATACATTTGTAAGCACAGCTTTCATTAAAAGTATTTAAATGTCTAGTTGGAGTTGATAAATCTGTCTTGAAGTTATTTGGTGATACCTATCATAGGCGATCACAACATACAAGTTACAGTCTGGTGTTTTCTTGTCCATATCTCAAGGCAGTTTGAAAGACAGATTATGTCACCACTCCATTTCTGGTTGCCATTATTCATGCTTCTATTGAATTCCATCTATTTCTGTTCTCATCATTGTTCAAAAAATACTGGATTGTGCCACCACAGTTGGGAATCAGTAAGGAGGAGTGTGCCAGTTCTAAAAAAAGGAAATCTTTTTGCTTTCACAAAAAGGCTTTGTTAATTAGTACTGCACAAGAAGGGAAATGACAAAACTCCATACTTTTTCATTTAAATGTTTGTAAAATTGATTTTGTTTAAATTTCACTGAGTGTAGCAGGAAATGTTAAAGCTGAAAGCGACCAGACAGAACATAATAATATCCTTTGAGGTGGGAGTGAAAGAGGGAAAGGGCCTGAGGGGTATATTTTCATTATTTTTACTCTTTCCATTAGAATACTATGTTTTTTTTTTTATTATTTTTTATTTTTTATTTTTTTCAATCTTTAAAACTATTGATTTGACAACCCTAAAGATAGAATTCTTCTTTATATAGAGAGACACAAACACAGAATTTCTAGGTTGGAAGAGATCTCAAGATCATCGAGTCCAACCTCTGACCTAACACTAACAGTCCCCACTAAACCATATCCCTAAGCTCTACATCTAAACATCTTTTAAAGACCTCCAGGGATGGTGACTCCACCACTTCCCTGGGCAGCCCATTCCAATGTCTAACAACCCTTTCGGTAAAGAAGCTCTTCCTAAGATCCAACCTAAAACTCCCCTGGCGCAACTTCAGCCCATTCCCCCTCGTCCTGTCACCAGGCACGTGGGAGAACAGACCAGCCCCCACCTCGCTACAGCCTCCTTTGAGGTACCTGTAGAGAGCGATAAGGTCACCCCTGAGCCTCCTTTTCTCCAGGCTGAACAATCCCAGCTCCCTCAGCCGCTCCTCGTAGGGCTTGTTCTCCAGGCCCCTCACCAGCTTCGTCGCCCTTCTCTGGACTCGCTCAAGCACCTCGATGTCCTTCTTGTAGCGAGGGGCCCAAAACTGAACACAGTATTCGAGGTACGGCCTCACCAGAGCCGAGTACAGGGGGACGATCACCTCCCTAGCCCTGCTGGTCACACTGTTTCTTATACAAGCCAGGATGCCGTTGGCCTTCTTGGCCACCTGAGCACACTGCTGGCTCATATTCAGCTGACTATCAACCAAGACTCCCAGGTCCTTCTCTGACAGGCAGCTCTCCAACCACTCATCTCCCAGCCTGTAGTGCTGCTTGGGGTTATTGCGCCCCAGGTGCAGGACCCGGCACTTGGCCTTGTTGAACTTCACACAGCTGACTTCAGCCCATCAGTCCAGCCTATCCAGATCCTCCTGCAGAGTCTTCCTACCCTCGAGCAAATCGACACACGCACCTAACTTGGTGTCATCTGCAAACTTACTGAGGTGCACTCAATGCCCTCATCCAGATCATCGATGAAGATATTAAAGACAGCTAGTATAACATCAGCACAGTACCAAAATTTCTGTTCCCTGCCAGTATGGGGACAAAGGGAACAATTAAGGAGCCAGACCAACATCTATGGAAGATGCATCCTTGCATTCATTTAGCTCACTATTTCAGATGACCCTTACACCAACATACATCTCACCTAATTTTTTTGTATTTAGTTTGAGGCACCCAGTTTAGTTATCCTGTGCAGGTGATAGCTGAGAGATCTTTCTAGAGCATAGGTGAAATCTGAAATGGATTCTTCACTGGCAGTAGAAAAACAGTAGGATGCTTACATTACCAACTTAGATTCTTCAGTTATATGTCCCAAATTAGGTGGATGAACCTAGATCTTAGCACTTCCATACAAGGAATTAGTGCTGAGTAGCAAGTATACTTTTAATTCACATGCTAGTTCACAGTGCATTCATTTCCTCATATAGACAAGATATAACTCACAAATGGGACTGTTGTTTATTAGGATGGATTAGGAAGATTCTGTTGCAGCTATAAAAGATAATTTCTGGAAACTGTATTACTCTACTATCAAATAATTCATTCTCCGTACACAAAAATAACATGCCTAAGTACAAGACTGTAGCTTTTTCTTCTATAGAAGCAGGGCTGCCTGTTTCAATAACATTAAGTTTGTATTTGACTAGTCCTAAGAATATTATTTATTTATTAGTGGAAATGATAATACTTATTTTGGCAACCAGTATTGACCAAATAAAACACAGATGTGTGAATGGAGCTATATTTGCATTTGTGTGGGGATCTACAATTTATAGTCACCTAGGGACTCCCTGTATCCACAGTGATCCACAGACGTTGGCTCCACACTCAGCAAAGCCACAGAAGATTTTCTGTACAGACTTCAGCATCAGAGAGGGAAAATGTGGATGTAGCTTTCATATAATTATTTTCCCTTTCTCTGCCTCTTCACTTTTTCACTTGATTCATGAGAATCCAAAAACAATCCCTTGTGGCCAACTAACTTTCCTTTTTGGGTCAGAAATTGTACTGCTAAAATAAAGATTACTTTTTCTCTTTTGAAACCAGGAAAATAGATTATTCCCTTAGCCTTTCCTATCCAAAGTGGCCTCTCTTCCATGAGATAATCAAACATTTTGTCCTATATCAAACCACCAACTTTATGACTGATGGTCTGTTTGGCATGAAATCTGTCCATACTCTTTATTAGTGAAGCTGTCTATATTCCATCACAACCTAGAGGACTTCCAGGATAACTCTAATTTATGTCCAGTTGCTAAGTCTCAAGGGGAGCATTCTGGCAGCCAAGGAACATGACCTTGCTTCAGCCATGTTCATTCTGCTTTCATCAAACATTTACTTCTGCTACACTACAGCAGGGCCTGCAACTACACATGACATAAACTCGCCTTTAGAAATGTCAAGCCACTTGGTGATTTCGACACCTATCACATCATTTGGTGTTTGTTTGCTCCAGACAAAAGCCATCTTGGTGCCACAAGAGCACTTCAGAGCAAACTCAACTGGGTTTGTAGTTCAAGACTTTTTATCCCACATAAGGGCTAGAGAATAAATATTTTCCACCTGTTCTGCCTCACCATTTGCATGTGTATAACATACAAATTGCCTGCAAAATTCTAGGACAAATTTCATTATCCATCAGTAGTTTATTGCATTAGATTGTTTCCTCTTTTCTTCAAAATTTCTGTTTTGTTCTGTTTTGTTTGAGGTTGTGATAAATTAAATGCTGGCATCACTAAGACCATTTCTACCTTAGCTATGTATGTTGGAATCATTCTTGAAAGTCAGTTGCATTCCATAAAAACAGGCTTGGTTCAAAATTCCCTGGGAAAAAAATCAAATGAGATCAATTGACTTGGGCTTGAATAGATGCCATAAATTCTAGGGAAAGTCTAGTCCAGTAGTCTGACTGCATTAGAAATCCGTGAATATTGACTCATAACACTGAAGAATTTGGTTTAATTCCCTAGAAATTATTGAGCAAAATTGTATATTTGATTTTCTAAAGAAGGACTGAGTTAATGTTTTCCTATGAACTTTGGGGTCTCAGCAAATGTTTGTTGCCAAGCAAAACCCAATTGCCTGTAAAATGCCATGTATAGTTTATCCTTTTTCAACTATGTAAATCTGTATCCCGTGATTCTATTATAGCTTAGAATGAAATACATTATGTATATTCCTTTTTTTGTTTTGTTTTGGTATGTTTGTTTGTTTGTTTTTGGTTTTGTTTTTGTTTGTTTGTTTGTTTTTTCTCCTTAAACCATGTTATTTAATTGACTTAATTGACCATCTTGTGCTAAGTGAACAACAATTTACAAAGATGGGTCATGAATTTGGTTCATGACATATAGGTGTGAAGCTAGTGTCACAGCATGAGTTCTCACCTGGCTGGCTAACCTCAGGAGGCATCAGTATGTCAAAGCATGTTTGCTTCACAGCAGAGCTTTTCATATGAAAAGTTAGCGGTGCATAAATGAATAAATGATTTTACAAAGCCCCAAAGCACTAAAAGTAGAGTTAATTTAATGTTTCCAGATTAACCATCATGTGTATTTCTCATGGACACAATCTGATCAGCCTGTTTTGATTGGATTATATGAGTAAATATCTGTGATTTCTCATGAGACCATGAAGTACATTCATTCAGAAAGAGACAACAGCATACTACTGTGTTTCAAAACATGCAGCTGCATTTTGGGCTTGCATATGCAAGAGTCTGTTACTTCTGGTTCATTTATTATTTGATATGAAGTACTAATATACGTACAAAGAACAACTGTGCTGCTTTGTCCTATGCTACTGTAGCAAAAAGCAACTAACTGTGGCTTTTGAACATGTCCTTTCCCCTGAGTGTCTCATTAACACTTCAGCTTTAGTTGCACTATATCTTATTAATTTTTAATGTGAAAATCCAGAGTGAAATGTAAAGGAAAAGGAAAGTGAAGGGGGATAAAAAGAAAAAAAGAAAAAAAAAAAAAAAAAAAAAAGGATGTTCAGATACCAGTGTGGATATAAGTACATGCAGATTTTATGTGGTATCTAGATACCTAGAGGGAAGGAGGTAACAGTTGAATACTGTTATATGAATACTGTTCATATAGCCTGGCATAAGTGCATTGATCTGTTCAGTTGTTAGATTTATGTAGAGACAAAAATTCAAAAAACCTAACTTAAAATTATTTACTTTATGTCCATACCTAGGTAATGTGGGATGTAGTTAATACATAAAATGGTTTGTTTGTTTTTTTGGTTGGGTTTTTTGGTTTGTTTTTGAAGGAAAACCCTTCAGTTCATATGTTGTCCATCGGACTTCTGTAATTTGACTTCTGTCATTTGCTCCTTTAAAAGTTATCTCTGACACTGTTTTGTTGTTTTAAGGTCTACATCTTTGTGTTTGCACTGTGAATCCCTTTTAATATATATATCATTAATATATCATTTTTGCAATTTTGTATTTCTCAGTTATACCACAGTTTCATTCACAGTTTCACTCTAAGACATTAACATTTTCTAAAAATACAGTAACTAGAACATTCTCAAAATAAAGACTATCAGCTTATCCTACTGTCCCTTCAGGAATTCCATTGACTTCAAAAGTTTATCCCTGAGCAGTAAAATTTGTCAGCAATTTTAATATGCTTTTGCTATTGACACTTAGATAAATCAATAATAATTTATATATATATATGTTTGTACCAGTTAGTACATATGCACTGTGTATCTACTCTGTATAGTAAAAAGAGAGGAAAAAGACCTGAAAGCCCCACAGTTCATAAAAGATGCATCAAGCTTTATTATTATTCAAAAAAAAAAAGGGGGGGGGGGGGGAAAAAAAAAAAAAAAAAAAAAAGAAAGAAAAATGGGTGAAGAGGCCATCCTCTGCAGTGTGATAGAAGCTAGGCTCATATAAAACAAGCCAAAGAATTAGTTCCTTCATGAAGGAATGACATGAAATCCTAGCCACGGTAGCTGTAAAAACAGTTAAAGGTCTTCTTTGTGCTCATTAGCACCACTGTGCTGGTATTCTATGTTGGCAGCTTTTGGTTCTGCTGAGGCAGTCCTAAAGAAAGTTGTTACCAGCCTATATTCTACAGTTCACAGGCTCTCAAAAAGGACACATTAAAACAGTTAGAATCCCCAGGGCAAATGGGGAGATTAAGTAGCCTTCTCCCTCAACAGAAGCCCCAGCAGACAAAGCTTGGCATTGTGTATTCAGTACACTATCTCTTTCCAGCACTGAACTTTGCTATTGTCCTCCCGGATTCTAGTTTACAAAGTGTTTGGGGGACTTTGCGTAACGGTTCACTGGCACCACCATTGACAGCCATCTGAGTGTGGGAACTTTTTTAAAGGACATGATGCCCCCCAAAAGATTGGCCTATTATATCAATCCTTAGGCAGACGCCAGTGGCAGGGTTGTGAAGTTTTTTGTTGTTTTTGGTGGGGGGTACTTTGGAATTTTCCTGGGGTCTCATCTTGCACAAGAATACAAATTCAGACAGCGAGCAAACATGGCTTATTTGTTGCCCAAAGGGTCAAGCTTTTTCAGAATTTTTAACTGTTGCACCGTGCTACAGAAACCACCATCACAAAGAATACAGGATACCTTGGAATACTTCTGGAGTTTTTATGAGCTATTCAGAACAAGTTATTGGGAAAAAAAATGAAATAAAAAAATCAGTTATCTGCTATAACTGTTCCAGTTATAGCAGATAAGAAAAAGATTCATTATCTGTTTATTTCCATTTGCTTCTGAAAAATGCACATCTTGTGTTGAAATGTTTCAAAATGATTTTTAATTAATTTAATTAAACAATAGTAAAAGGATCTAATCTGATCCCAAGACCCATTCCTTTTGGTATGCATTTGATATGCTACTTTTGACTGAGTCTTAAGGGGACACTAATATGAAAGAAGCAGCCTTCCAGGAAATACCGAATTTGGAAGACATACTTTAGCTGAATCTAATATTTTATTTTTATATTGTTTTATAATCCAAATAGGCTACCCAGAGATATATATATATATATATATATATATATATATTTTTTTTTTCCCAGACTCTACAGATGTTAGTATTGATGCCTGGAAAATAGAAGAGGCTAAATCCAGGCAAAAGCATGTTTAGGCACAAACTAAGTTCTGCCGAGAGACACAAGCTCCCCACTTCCCACAGCTACTCTACTGCTTGTGCCTCAGCCAGCCTGAGGAGCTTCACCTGTAGCTAAGGTTACATAAAAAGGAGCCAAGGTAGAGCAACGCAAAAGTTTTGGAAGATGGTACTGGTAAAATAGAACTGCTGATGGAGCAGGAATAAATGAATACAGACTTGGTAGAAAACATAGTAGGAAGGAGATGGTAGAATACTGGAGACTGAGTAGAAGGGTTTGATAGGAATCTGGAGATCTGGGTTAAAAACCCAAGGTGTGAGATGGCTTGCTCTTACCCACACCTGTCTGACATTTTCATGACTGTGCACTGTTGGCATTAGGACTAAACTCAAACTGTGCCTTTGCATGGGTTTTGTTTGGTGGATGGTGGATGGAAAAGATTGTGCTGACAAGCACATTGATTTTTACTCTGAAAAACACTGTGATCACAGTAGCATAAAATGAGATTCTTATTTATGACTGTGAAAGGCAGGGGGAAAAAAGGAAAATGGAATAAGATTTTCTATAGTTGATGACTGAAGACAATTGATGAGATCTACTATTTTTCTTTGATAACTTATTCCTTAAGATGAGGGAAGAGCAGGTATTCAATATAGCTGGACTTCTGTAGTTATTTTTTCTATTCTATGTAATCAAAATATTAAAGTACATTGGAGAAGATTGAAATTAGTATAAAACCAGTAAATCAAATAAGCAACTCAAAGGGTTATGCTAAAGAGGGAACTATAGAGATATAGAAGTTGAAGACAGGTTACATTGCAAAGCTATCTTGACCACATGGACTAGCAAGACAGAAGTGGGATTGAGTGCAGTATGTGAAGAACAAGGTCATAAACTTGGGGACTTAAGATTATCTACCACAAATTTGAGAATTCATGATTGTGAAATGATAAAGGGAAAGCACCTGAGTGTACACATCGATCACAACATGACAACTGGTAAACAGTGATGCCGAAAGAGAGTTGTGGGAGAAGGTTTGTTCCCAATAACACTCATCAGGAAATATTCATAGGGGAAAGAAAATAAGTGATCAAACAAAGATGATGTTGGACCAAGCTAAAAAGGTGTAAAATGGTGATAAATAAGTTTATAAATTAGAAGAAAAAAAAAAAATCATCTATGCATTAGAGGAGTAAAATTCTGGCACAGCCTTCTAATAGGAATAGCTGGAGCAAAACCAAACTTAAAATGTACTTCCTTTGAAGGAAAGTTAATGTGTGAAATGGGAGTTAATGTTCAGAAAAGCAATTTTCCTCTGAAATGGTTATTTATCAGAATCAAAACATTTCAGATGAATGAAAAAAAAAAGTCAGTTAAAAAGAGAAAATAAAAAAAAGTGTTATAATAAGATAAGGAGTTGAGACATTTAGATTTTCCTGTTTTAACACTTCTCATGGAACTTACTACATACTTCAGCAGTAAAGTCAAAATTGCAGAATGAGCTTTTCAGCAACCATGTACTTCAAGTTTTGTATGTTCTTTTTATTGTGTTCCTGAACAGGAAAATACAAAACATACACACACACACACACAAAAGGCAAAGTTCCTTATGAAGCCATGAGTTCATTCTCCATGCACTTCTAGTAAATTCTGCTACAAGCAGCAGGTTTGCAGATGGTGATCTTGCCAGAAGCAGTCAGAGCAGGGGGACTACTCTCTGGCTTCGGTCCAGCTTGCCACAGATTCCCCAATGAATAGATGCTGTGGTATTTGGGAAAAAATAGTGCATTGCTAATAAGAGTGTGCAATGCACTGGAGAGCACTAACTGACTGTCTGCTTTGGGGGAGAGCTGCCTCAAAGCAGCCATTTTAAGGCAGGTGGTGTTATTGTGGACACAAGGAAAACCACCAAATGAATGCTTGCTCTAGTAGATTCTGAATCAAAGGGTCTGTTATAAGACTCCCCAGGCATCTAGCCTTTATGTCCACGGTCTTAGCAAATTTTTAGTCTGTAAATACTATGTAAACTATGACTACAAGACAATATTAGGAATTCTGTAATTTATAAATAAACTGTTCCTCAGAGGGATGTTGTTTATCATTATTAGTGGTATGCAGAATTAACTTAGTCATCTTCTGTAGATACTCTGTCTTCTTTTGTACATTTTCCTGTGAGGGAATATTTATTTATAGGCTCATAAATAAAAGCTTAACCTGGTATTAAGTTGGAAAATATGCCACCTCTGATCTTGAGACTAATTGGTTTGTATGGACTGTGTTTAATTTGCATAATTTCCTCAGCATGATGTCTTTACTCTTCTTTCATTTTATAGGGAAAAAAAATATATATATCTTTATTTCAACAGTAAATTGAGAGTTTTAAAAAAAAATGAGATTTCTAGTGATTATAGGTTAGGTGTAACATTTCATCTTGTAGTAAACAGATATATTTCTGTCACGTACTTTTAGACCTGGAATTCAGTCACAGGCTTAAAATATTATTCATAGACATGGATCCTTGTTAAATAAGCATTACCTTTGCTCTACCCCTTCCACACTGGGGATGTACAGCACAATGTACATTCTCATGAGTCCCCTCTTTCCATGGCAATTACTGGAGAAAACCTGATTGAGAAGTGGAGTCCATTTCTCCCCATGCTAACTCATTGCCTGGGGTCTCCCCTGCACCAGATGAGATGTAATCTCAACTCCCTCTTTATAGTTGCCTAATTCCTTTATATGCAGCATCTAAGAAAACAACTGTAGCCAGACTGAAACAAAATAAGTCATTTGTTGTCTGTGCACTATTTTTAAGTAGCTTGCAGTTGGTACCATAATAATTTATTTAAGTACCAGACGATTTCTGACCTCCCATATCTGGTTAGCAGTAAGATTTAGCTGTACTGCTTAGCAGAGGCACTTTTCATTTAAAGTAGTTTTAGAAGAATTAATGCACTAAAACTTAAGGTTTAAGGAACAAAATGTCTATAGTTGTAATGCTCCAAATTATTTGCTGCTTTTTACTGCTTCACTTAAAAGGGTATTGACATTTTCTAGCACTAATTAAAGTTTTTGTTTTTTTGTTTGTTTGTTTGTTTGTTTGTTTTCCAGGACAAGCACAAATTGGTGGTACAAATAGAGTGAGTGCAATTGTGTTTCACATGGAAGTGGAGAGTTGTATAATTATACACCCACTTCTTTTACTAAGTAGTAGAGTGGTACTGCTTGTTAGCTAACTGAAAAACGTCCTTTGGTTTTAGATCTCTTCTTAGTATTTCTTCATGTTAATTCTGTGATGATCACAGTGCGTATACATATGAAATAAGAGTCCAAGAGTTGTTGAACAGCTCTCCTGTGTCTTGTTAGCTCAAATGTAAAAAATTGCTCTCATTCATTGTTGGAATATAAGCTATATGACCTGTTGTCATGTAAACCTAATGCAAACGTGCCTTGGTTTACCTGAAGGATTAAAATATGTATTAAACATGTAGTGTAGTAAGTGGACTGTTAGGCTTGTATGCAAATTGACATTCAACTTTATATATATATATGATGTTGTAAAATTTGATTGACATTTAAGATGGTGAACTGTGATATCTTAGGTCTAATCCCAGCCCTGAAACTATCCTTTTTTTTTGTTGTCTGATACAAGGTATTAAGCCACTTCGCAGAAACCTTTCTATTTATACTACCTATCTGCTTCACTCACAGTGTTAGAAAAGCAGATTAGGAAACTGCTGAAAAGCCTTATGTAAATGTATTGCTACTATATACTATGTATTGCTACTATAATTTCAGAATATGAATAGAAAGTATAAAAGACTCATACCAGAAGAGAGAATAATGACTGATTTATCACCTCCTGTTAAGTGGGTGGGTGGGTCGGTGGGGGGGACTGCAAACGTATTCCATAGGCAGAGCAAAGAAAGTGCTCACCCACATGCCTCTGCTTCAAGGGAAAATCTGTAAAAGGCTTAGTTTAAAAAGGGCCAATATATGATGAGTTGACACTAACTGAGATTAGCACACTTCAAGTGAAAAGATTATGCAGGAGTACAGCCAAACAAAAATTGAAAGGACGTATATAAACGTACGCATACTTTGAATGTCTGGTGTCTACTCACAGTTGAACAGTAGTGCTCAGAATGTGGGAATGTATGGCAACTCCTGACTTCAGGACAGTTTTTAGATATCTGTTTCACAATTTCGTATAAAGACAGTTCAGTTTGCCAAGTTTCATGTAATCTGACCAGCATGTTGAATTAAAACAGCAGCATATCTCAGTGTAAAGCAGCAAGAGTGAACAAATAAAATGCTCATTCCAGTCATTCATCTCCTCATGTTGCAGTCTGATTAATTTATCTAGAACTGAACTGTGGCACTAATTTCTGGGCTTTTGTCCTAGAAAGGTGACAGTGAAATACAAATATCTTGATTTTTGTTTTGCCATTGCAAAACACAATTCATGTGACATATATTAATCCTGAAGTAGTATTGCATATTCCAACATACAATAGCTGAAAAGTAGCTCTGTGACATTTGTGACTGTGCTAGAATACATGTATAATGCTGTGAAAAACACTCTACAAAGCCCTTGTTAAGGCAGCCCTTACCCCTAAGGAATTTACAGCCTGGGAGACAGAGAGAGATAAGATAAGATGCACCTGGTAACCAAGAAGTGATTCTATTTACATTTTTCTTTTCTGTTTGCTTTCTTTTCCTTATGTTTCACCCCCTGTTTTATAATGAGGTGCTGGATTGGTTGATGTGACACTTGTGAGTCTCTAGGAAGAATTTGACTGAAGAAGAGTGGTGTCTGGCACTGGGTTTGGGAAATCATATTTTACAAGGTAGGCAGCTGAGAGGAAAATACAGAAGTGATGATTGGAGATGATTCTTAAGGCCCAGTCCCTGTCAAATTCTGAACACTTTGACTCCTGTCAAAGAAAATAAAGAGGCAGTAGTCTTCAGAAATGGATAGGACCTTCATGTGTACTCAGAGGATGAGGGTTTTTTTTGTTTGTTTGTTTGTTTTTTTCATTTCAGATATTTAATGCATAACCCAGTCCTCATCTCAACAGTGCAGCATTTTGATGAGCAGCAAGTAACTGTCATAACACTGGAATGAGAACTCAAATGGTGCTGTTGCTAAAGATTTTCATTTACCTCAATAGCATCCAGACTAGAGGCGTTGTTTAAGTTCCCAAATGTCTTTAGATTTCTCAAGACTGTTGCTATGCTGCTAAGACTTGCTGTAGCTATTCTAATCCATTCCACTTCTCATTAGAGCATTGCTGTTAGTTTTTCTCCATTTCTGCATCAGGCTGCTCCCTGGTTTCCTTCAATATATACCATCAGATCTGTCTTCTGTATTCTTCCTCCATTTCCCTTCCCTCACTTTTCTCCTTATCTTCTGGTAGCATAATTTCATTATGTCAAATTCATGGCCAAGTTCTCTGATTCCCTTTGCCTTTCTCTCAGTGAGCACTTTCTATGGATAAACCTTGCAACATCAGCCAAGCCTCATCTTATCTTTTTTTTTTTTTTTTTTTTTTCCCAATTGCAAAGGTTTTTAATTGTCAACTTGATTGTCTTTCTATTCTGTATTTAATTTTGGATATGTACCTCTCCTGAACCTCTGTGATTTGAATGAAAAAAATGTTTGGTTTTGAATGAATTTGGTTTTTCTTGTCCTACCCCAGTTTAAAACAATCTTTTGAATGAGAAATGAAAATAATATATTTGGTTCTTCTGCCTGTCCTGCTATCAGCCAAGCCCCATGAGATAGTGGAATAAGTTTGAATATGTAGCATAGGCTTGCAATAAATTCTCAATAAATGTAATATGCAGATATGTAGTAATACTCAACATGTGAGGCTGAGATAGTTACCTCAGAAATACTTATTTTTGCATGGTTACTGTAGCACAGTACATGACAATGATTATAAATAAGCTTGAATGTTACACAAATGCGCTATGGCTGTAAGAATATGATATTTATTACAGTTTTGAAATGGTATAGTATCTATAATCAGTCTAAAAACTCTTAAACATGCCCTCAAACACCATTAGGATTAATTTATCTGAATAGAACATGAACAGATAAACACCTCAATTGACAGTTATAGGAAAAAAATAATTTGATTAATATAAAGCACCTGTACTCTTTAAAACATTTTTAAATGGCATCTGTTTTCTCTTGAGATTAAATCTATGTCATATCATTATTTTACCTCTAGCTTGTGTGTCTAGTAATCTCAAAAGTACTTTAAATGAACTGTACAAAGCAGTGGATTTAAAAGAAGAAGCAGAAAGACAGCAATAAGTCTTCATAAATTTTTTTTCTCCATTTACCTAAATAATTTTGGAAGCACATATCCATGACTTTGAAAACAAGCACTAAGGGTTAAACACTTGCTTGGGTGCTAAACCCCAAAAGAGATGTGAAAACGAAATAAAATGAGAAAACTTTTAGTTATTAATCATCCTTACTATCACAGTTCATAAGCACTGTATGGAACATGGTGGAACATGAGGAACTCTTCTAGTTCGCATTGAGAATGATCAGATTTATTATTTTTCTCTTTGTCTGCTTAGTGTCTATGTGTAGCATGTTTGGAAAATAAGACTTTAATTTGATGTTTATATTGTCCAAAGATGATTCACTATAATTTCTCTGTTATCTTACAAATTTCAAAGGAAAATGCATATTCTAAAATTGGGCACAAGAAGAAGCCACATTGCACCTGACAAAGGATACCCTGCAAAGAACCCATTCCAAGGTCATGGAAATAAAAAGTTACCCTGGCAATTTTTACTGGAAGGATTAATAGTACCATTATGTGCTCTATTTGTTTTATTATACTATTGATGCAACTTTGATGCAGCTTTTGCACATTGACAATATAATTTCTATAATCCAAGAAGTGATGCATCTTCATAGAAAAACGTGAGAAGGTATTTTTGGTGATAGACTATTTTGATGTTGAACATCAAGGAGACAGTCACCTTAAAACAAGTTTAACTAAGCATTTTGCTCAAAGAGAACTTTTAAGGGAATTGAGACCCTCTAGTATGGACTTTAGGACAAGATCTTAATTGCACAGAGAGTTCATTATGGTTTATTTTTGAAAGACAAGAATGGGTAAAAGGTGACAAAGAAAGAAGTGCACAGACTGTTCAGTCCATAGCAAAGAACTTCCATTGTGTCATGTGTGTACAATCTCCTCTTCTACTGCAAAACTGTTCAACAGGGAAATGTCAACTTGTCCTTGGATAGCAGTAGGAGAAATGCACAGCTGTAACAAGAAAATGCAGAGTAATTTGTCTATCCTTTTCTTATATTCACTTTTTATTATTATTATTTTTATGAATTTATATATGTAAACAGCTGATTTAGAATTCTCTGTGAAAATGACCAAAGAAAATGCTTGATTCAGATGTTTTAGTCAGATGACCAATGATTAAGCCAAGCCATTCAGAGCCTGTAGTTAGAGCTCTCACAGCTTCTTCACAGACTTTGTCTACAGCTGAGACTCCTAACAAAAAGACCTGTTTTAAATGTATCTAAAGTTAGGTATTGAAGTGTGAAGATCTTTTCTGAGTCGGACAAGATCCTTCACAGAAGTATACCTCTAGGATTACATATAAAGATTGGATTTATCTTGCCTAAATTCAGGTGTATAAAAAGTTGATAGACCAAGTCTAAACCAGTCATGCATGTCTCTCTGAAGTAAGTGAACAGAAATAGACAATAGACAATTCTAGAAGATGCTTTGTTAGTCCTAAGATAGGTGATACAGATCTCCACAGATCTGTATGGTATCTATACCGTAGAGTTTCTTCCACTACTAAACAGTACTATCTGCAGAGGCCTTAATAAAGCATTTCCACCTGCCTGTTTCCAATGCGTGGAACTGGAAAAAGAGAGGGGGAATCACCTCACTGAAAACAGTTCTTGTTCTATAAACATTCTGTTAATTCTTGTGAATAGCACCGGTACTTGAAGAATCATGGCAACTTCTCTATTGTGTTTCTATTTTAGGAAGTAAAACTATGTTTTAATTTTGAGAATACAATCCATGTAAAGGAAGTTTTTTCCTTGATTTTAGTAGAAGCACTAACACCACTGGAAACCTAACACCAATGAAATTACTGTTAATGTTGAATTCAGGTGATATGCTGTAGTTTTGTTTCAGGCAAACATTTTCCTAATCAATGTGCTGATTCCACAAGAACGTATTCTGTCCTGGTTTTACTCTTTCCCCATGCCACCAAGTTCCACATCAAAACATTCCAACTTTACTGCAAATTATCAATTTGAAATAAACTGAATCCATCATTCTAAAATGGGATATGAGAAACATTCTCTGGTTCTCTGGAATGCCTCTTGCCATGATTTAGCTTACAAATTCATAGCCTACTGACAAATGCTTCTTTGTCTGATGGCTGTAAGTTTTTTAGTAAGTTGGACAGTATATACAATTTAACACATAAAGTTTGTTACTGAGAGTAGTTGACAACATAAAACTAGGATAATGATGTAGAAATATAAACCTCTGAATGCTATATCTTCCAAAAAAAAGGATTCTTTGTTTCCCAGTCTTAAAAATGCTGCAGCTAAAAGATCATAGAATCTGAACATCATCAAACATTAGCTGATGTCACTTTATACTTCAAATAGTTCAACTTGACACCATGTTTGGTTTACCCTTTGCTAAGATGGAGGTTTTACCCTGAAATGACCTCTTCGGCTTTGCAGTGAATTGTTTTAGTAAACAGATGGATCATTTGACTCAAAGAAAAAAAAAATAAAATATTCATTTAGGTCTGCAAATCATTTCTCCGAATGAGAACAGTGAATTTGAAGTGCCTGAGGCTTCAAACCTTTCAGGAGTTGGAATTCTGCATGAAATTGGGTTGTTAGTGTCTTGCCTTTATTTTATGTGATTTATTCTTTGTACTCCATGAAGCTGCGTACTAGAAAACCTTTAATTACTTATTTCATGGAAACATTTCAGGCGTTGTATTTGTTTCAATTTATTGGCAACCTTGCTAAGCAATGTGTGACTGTATTTAGTTCAACTGTGGTACATATTTCATTAAAGGATTTGTTTTCCAATCTTACTTGTAATCAGCTGATAACATAACTGTTGAAAGATATGAAAATTCCCTTAACTTTTGTAATTAGGAACATGAATGTAATCAACTTTTGTTGTAGTCTATAAACCACAATGGAAGAGGTGTGAAAGCAAGAACTGTTTCCCATTTTGTGGGTATAGACTATCGTGTTTTGGATCTATGTTCATTTTTGTCAATAGAATTAAGAGAATCGCTTGCAAGCTGTGGCATGGTTACATACACAAACACAAAGAAAATCTTTTAAATCATTTGTAATATATAATTTAAAAAATACTTATTGTCATCTCCTTGATAATGTATTGTTTAGTATCAGCTGCATGATTTGTAGCATGTAAGATAGAAAAGACCACTTGATCAACAAGTATAAACTTATTAAAGTCATTTAAATTTCACCCATTAACCCCTGTGTTGGGCTACATAAAGCACACTTGTGTTTGCTTAAAGCTTCAAGAAAAGCATCTTAACTTGATTTGCATGGATCAAGAAATGAAGATATCACTTCTTCCCTTGATTATTCAGTACCATGTTATTTTCAAATATTTTATTGGTAAATAAATTGAACCAGATATGGCCTGTTGCCATATAAGTTGTTTGTAATAATAATACATATATATATACATTTGTAAATATCAGCTCCAGAAGCTGGTATCTGATTTTAAAAGTAGAGATTTATTTCATGTGATTTGCTCAATTTGCCAAGAGTTTGGCAGAAATGCACCCAAAATTTCACACTGAAAAATCAGTGTCAAATCAATGCTATCCTGAATTCAACAGATAATAGAAGAATATGTGTGTTGAAGATGTCTTTTTTAGCCAGTAGACAAAACACTAACATCTTTAGTGATGAACCATTACATATAATTACCTATAACACGTTGCTTAATAGAGAAAAGTAGCATTAAGAGTGTACTGGGTCTGTCTGGGATGTTAACTTTCCCTGCAGCAGCCCATACAGTGCTGTGCTCTGCACTTGTAGCTAGAACAGCACTGGTATCACACTGGTGTTGTGTCTGCTGCTGAGAAGTGCTGGCACAGCATCAGGACTTTCTCTAACCCTCCTAGGGGGTGGGCAAAAAAGTGAGAAAGAAACATCACCAGGGCAGCTGACCTAACCCAACCAAAGGGATATGCCATACCATATGATGTCACCCTCAGCAATAAAAGGTGGAAAAAGGAAGAAGAGGGGAGGGGTGGGCTCTCATTGTGAAAACGTCTGTCCTCCTCCCAAACACCGGCTACGTGCGTTGAGGCCCTGCTTCAAGGACATGGTCAAGCATTGCTCATTTGTGGGAAGTAGAGAGTCATTTCTTTCCTCTGCACTTCCACATAGCCTTTACTTGTTTTGTTTTGTTATTCCCTTTCCCCCTCCCTTTTCCGCTTTCCCTTTTTTCCCTTTTGTTTTAATTGTTTAATTAATAATAATATTTCCTTAATATTTTTTTTCCCTTTAATTAATTATCCTTATCGCAACCCGTGAGTTGTTCTTTCCTTTACTTCTTCCCCTCCTCATCTGAGGAGGGAGAGTGAGAGAGTGGTTGTGGTGTTCAGCTGCCTAGCACGGTAAAACCACCACAAAGAGACAATTCAAGAATGTTACCTTGGTAGACCGTCTTGGGTAATGTTTTCCAGCAGAGCAATAATGTAAATTTCACAAAGGCTAAGCACTACATTACTTCACTGATAGGACCTTTGGTCACTAACCAAACTGTTTCATGTAATAGATATGTTAAATTTAAAAACTAAACCCAAACTAAATAAAAACAACTGCAATTCTCATCAGAGCAAAGTAGAATTCAAAGAGAACTACATTATGGTATTTATTATTTTTTTTTTCTCCAACAGTGTCTTCACTGTGGCTTAGATTACATGGATAATCAGAGATAGAACAAATAATTGAAATGTTTGAGAAGAAAACAGATGGGAGTTTTTTCAATAGCAATTGAACATCTCCCTCACCCTCCACTGCAAAGCACTTTTGAAACTCTCACTCACATTTCCAAGAAGATAAATTTGGGCCATGTTTATAATTTTTACTCTGCGCTCAGAGAGAATTGAAAGAAAAATGATAAGAATCTCCAATACCTTATTTTTATTAGCACTCTACCGAATTACAGCAATTTTAACAAAGAAGTTATGAAAGATACTTCAAATTAAATAGCACTGGCACTTTTAAAACTGTTACTTGGTTAACCTTGTAGTATAGATGATTTTGGTGTGTTTGATATTTATTCATGAAAAGTATTAATTAACTCCTTGGGAATGGGTAACATCTCACTAAGCTTTAAGTAAAACTGCAGAAAGTTTGATTTTCAATATTTCCTTCTTTTCATGTATTCATGCCGTAAAGGCATTGAAGCAGGATTCTTCAGTATATTGCACTTAGTATATTAAACTATCTAAATTATCATTCCTGTTTTCCTGAAACCTACTAAAAATATTGGCCAAGGATATCACTTAAGTCCTGGTGATATCACTTGAGTCCTAGTGCTAGATGCAATTCCTTGCTTTAATGTTGGCTTCAGTCTATAGTTACTGTTTTGTATGGTCTTGTTTTGCTAATGCAGAATTAACTCCTTGAAGTTAAATGGACATCAGTTGGTACTCAATAGTTTCTTCCTTTAGCCCTGGAATTTTTTCACAGAATGTGAGACATTAGCAAATATTCTTGCTTGAGAAACCTTGAAAGATCTTGAAAACTTTGTAAAAAGTTTGGGATTATTTAAAATCCATTTGGTTGTTCTTACTTAAAAGTTCGTTACAGATTCTTACCAACCTAGTGTACTGGCAGAAGTTTGTAGGGTTTGAAGCTTTAGTCTTTAAATGGTTCTTACACCTCTTTAAACAACCTAAGCAAATCTAAAGCTGGCTTTTGCCAACTTAATACCAGCAGAGGGCATTACAGCATAGTACACTACAAACTAAAAACAACGTTACTTTTTGGAAACAATCCATAAAAGAACAAGGCACACCGGAGTTTTGATGAGTATTTTACTGAAAGACATGTAGATTCTAAAATGATTTTATTGAACTGTCTGGGAGGATTTTACCATTGTAATGATAAAATTCTGTTTTTTAAAACCTCATTTACCTCTTGAAATCAAAATGCAAATGTTGCAACACAAGTAGTATTGGGTACCAAAAAGTGATGCAAGGAATAAGTGTGACTTCTTTTCTTCAAAGCTGGGAAGCAAGTTAAAATTTTACAATAAAAAAGTAAAGTTGTTAGAAAAAAGAGAACCAACTGAATATGTTTGATTGTAGCCTCTCAAACTTCTACTCATGTTTCAGTATTGTAGCTCCTTGCAATGCCAATGCCTGGCTGTTGCTTTTTTACCTACCCACCTAAGAAATACAGCTACAGGGATCATAAGTAGAAGGGGTAGATCCCAGACAATACCTTTCCCTGCTGTGGTTTTTAAGAATTTTGCCTGAGACTTTCTTTGGCCTGAGTATTTTTTCAGTCTGATATTACTATCTGAACTACCATTCTGGTGCTCTCCCCTTCCAGTGTTAAGATTTAAAGAGTTATTTTTCTGTTCTTGCTGCATTCTTTGAGGTTAGCTATGAGTCTGCGCAGCTCTGGCTGTGCCCTTGAGCTAAAAGTAGGATGTTTACCCAACAGTATCCTTGAGGGTAAATGCAGATAAACTGTGTCTACACAGTAACAATTTGGGAAATACAAAATGTGTCCATTTATATAAAATAGAAGGGGGAGTTTTTCACTTTTTATTTGAAAGCAGATAGCTGCATTTTTTTTTATTCCTCCAGTGCTCACTGTAATTTACTCTTGCATCTTCTCTGTTAGGAGGTGAGAGGAGAGGAAAGTGGAGGTTGTACATGTGATCCTCACTTAAGATCATGCTTTCTGCTTTGGTGAACTCCATTGTGGCATAGCAGGAATGAACCTCTGACCTGCCAGAGGCAGCCAACCCTCCACAGCCTCTCACAAATGTGCTACTTTTTAAAATGTTCTTTTTTTTTTTTTTTTTTTTTCATTTTTAATGCCAGAAGAGCTTTTTGAGGGAAGCAGCTGCTGGCTTTAAATTAAATGACAAAACCTCCGGGAAGAAGAGGAGGAACACACTGACGGCATGTCTACACAGTCAGGAGCAGATACTTAAGCGCCCTGCTCCTCACACACCGTGAGCCAGGCACACAGAACCAGCTGCAGCGCAGCAGCCATCTAGCCATGTTATTACAGTAATGAGCCTCAGTTAATAAGGCCTGTTGAGACACAACCTGTGTTAGCTCAGGCTTGGCACTATGATAGCATATTTACTCAGCTTCTGGATTGGAGCTGGCTTGTGTCAGGCCGTCTCAGAGAGTGGGAGGAATAGTTGTGTTACTGGATGCTCCTAACTATGTAGACATACCCTGACAGATTTGTCCTTTGGGAGGTTTTAAGGAGAACACATGCAAGACCAGTTTTCTTTTTAATGAAATATTTAGCTGGGGCCAAGGCCTTCCCTCTAGGTTGTTTTTTGGTTGGTTTTGTTTTATTATTATTATTATTTTTAAATCTGAAGACAGCCTGACCTTCTGTGAGGAGATGTACACAGTATGTGAGCATGGTACTGCCGTTTCCTGCGCAAAGCTGGAAGGAACTCTTTTAAAAGAAAATAGCTTGCTGTATGAATGGGTACATAAGACTGACTGGCAGCATCCTCTTTCTCAGCAGCAATCCTTACTCGCTCTGCGGATTTTGTTCTTTAGCAGTGTCCACAACTGAACATTATAATATATTTGACCTGGGCATTTCTTACGAGAATTCATTAGGACTTAGACCAACAGTTTGGAGAAAATAAATAAATAAACAAAAAGTAAAATGAAAACCTGAAAATAACTCCAAATCCCAAAGAGGATGGAAATGTTTCTAAGGCCCAGAAAACATTTAATATCTAGTAGAATCATACCTCTGCTTTCTCTTTTGGGGGCTGAGGAACACATTTTTTTGTTCCTTTTTTTTTTTTTTTTTTTTTTTCCTGTACCACCTACCTCGTGAAGCAGGGGTAGTTTGGTTTTACCCAAACACATTGAATGCATTTATACACATTTTTGGTTTGGTAATTAAACCAAATAATACAAATTTTCACAGTTCTCTCAGTGTGGTTTTGAGAGCTTTTAATATGGATATGGTTTACTGAAAACTTTTCTCTGATATGCAATGTGCAGAAAAGGCTAAGACTGGGCTAGCCATTATCTGTAAAGGAAGGCAGTTCCACTTGTTCATTTAGATAGACATATTATCGCCTCAAGCAGGGTACCAAGAGCAAGGCCAGTGAAAGATACTGCTAACATTAAATTTTTGCTGCTCCTTCCACTAGTGTACTGTGTCTGCTGACAGGTGGTATGTGCTTCTGCCACCAACAAGCAAGCATACCATCATGGGGCAAAGATGTTTCTCCTCTTCCCATGCTGGTCATACAGTGCACACTGAAAAATATCAGGAGGTGTAGTAACCTATATGCTCTAGGCACTAATACAGGATGTCTCTATCATTTGTAGTTCCATCCTTACTTTTTCCCTTCCTCCACTCAAGGGCAGAATATAATATTAAAACTATAGTAAGCATTTTTTTTTAATTAAAAGAGGTTAAATATATGGGATCAGATAGGCTTTCATCATAGTATTATAAATTGTATGCTGGTTATTTTAAATTTCAACATGCAATTGAAGCTTGTACTGGGTGAGCTGGCTTGGGTATCTGCTTTGCATTTGACTGAGTTAATTCACTGCAGGTATTCAGCTCTTAAGTGGCGTCTGCTTTAAATATGTGCAGTAATTCAATCAAAGAAATAAGATGGATAGTTTATGTAATCCTTTTCATCTCCAGATTGCTAAGGTTAACCTTAACTATTCATGAATTATAAATGCATGCAGCAATCTCAAACTAATACATGTAAAAAACCTTTTTTTGATGGCCTGTTGAAAACCATGCAATAGTTCATTCTTTTAAAATATAATTGATGGAACCTACAGGCACTGTATATCATTTCTTCCACTTATTTGTAATCTCAAACAAAAGTTTTATGCAACTCATTTAAAATGGTCATCTGTGGTAATATTAAACTTCTCCTCTGAGCCAGGAACATAGGTAATTTTCTCTTCAAAATTTTGGATGCATCATTCTTACTGGCTTTGTCAGTGCCAGCAGATTCTATGACATGAATGGGAACCAAAAGGCAGATATTATGGAACAATAACGTTTTGTTGAAGCCTTCAAAATTCCTGGAGTAATTAAATAAAGAAAAAAAGAAACCCTTCTGTTTCATTTTGTTAGTTCACTCAATGCCTTTTGGATGGTTTTGCTCATTAGTTCTCTTACAGATAGTCCGAACAATCCACTAGGTGACACCCTCAGACTCATCCTATACTCTGCATAGAAACAAGGGGATACTGAGTATTGAATGGCTCAGCTGTTAAACATCTAATTCAAATACTGAGATTTCAGGGACAAGTCTCTCTTTGTTTAGTGGTATCGGGGATAACACTGGTTTTGCAATACATACTGTCTTGTTTGTATATAAATTACATATTAAATAGCTTAGCATTTTGTCATTACCAAGAACAAAACCACAGAGCAGAAGTTGTACACATTATTTCCTATAATTATAATAATTTTTAAAAGGCATTTGAGCTAGTGTGCTGAGTAGACTGAATAGAAAATATGCCCTTAGCATTTTTTACTGGAGGAACAGAAAGAATATAGCTTCAATGATTTTATTTTTTTTTAATTTATTTATTTATTTATTTATTTTCCATGGGGATGTGCTATAGCATCTTTGAAACAGAAATGAAAAGCCACATACACCCCTAATATAAAAGAGTATTAAAGGATAATCATCAATGGAATTTTTCATGTTTATGCCAGTGGTGATTTTTTCTTGTATTCCTTTCCACTGATAATGAAGCTTTATAAATCCTTCGAAGAAAGGATCTTTTGTCATGTTGTTTTTATACACCTAGAATGATGAGGCTTGAGCTTATTTAGGGTCTCTATCTATAAATTCAACATAGCAAAAAAAAACTAGGATTTTATTGCTAGCATTCCTTACTCTGCAATGACCATGAGTACTATTCCAAATGTTGTGCTGCCCCAGTGTACTTCAGATGCTGGCAGTCTAAATTCACTAGTGGTGTAATTAAATATAACATCAAAGAAATGAGTTACATCCCAAAATTAATGTAAATAAAAGCCAAAGCATCTTAAGGCCCTAACAATCAAATGCAAGAAAATAATCTCTTTGAATAGCAGGTTTAAACAGTAGCCATTCAGATCAAGAAAGAGATACAACTTGACTTATATGGACATGGAAGTCACGACATTTTTGTTTACCCGTATTAATTATCCCAATTAATTATACAGCAACTGTAGGCTTTAAAGCTTTTGCTATCCATGCACTTTTTATATTCAGCTACACTTCACAGTGCTTCAGCGTTTAAAAACATAATTAACTGTTTAGTTCTAATGTATTTTTGTACTGCTGAAACCTTTAAAAAGTACTGAAATTTTACGTTGTTCTGCAGTCATATATGCTTACTGACTTCAGTTAGGATTCCTAACATGGGTTGGGCCCAATATACACTTGGAGTCAAATATATAAAGGGAGAGATGTAATTCCTTGCATTTTTGCATTTCATTTCGGATTATCAATGCTTACATATAACTAAAAAAAAATAATAATAATAAATGTTATTTTTTAAGGCAGTTAACTACATAATCCAAGTCATGACTTTGGTGGCATCCTAAACAGTCTGGGAATAAACAGTTTTGGAAACTTGCTGTATCTCATAGGACAATGGGATGAATATGGGGGACATTGTATGTGGGTGCCCTTTTTAAAATGAATGTTACATTCTGAAGGTAATATAATGGTAATACAGTAATTTTAACATATAGATTGTAGTAGGCCACAAGTCACTACCATTACAATGACTAAGGTTAATGCTTCCTAAGTGGAAAAAACAAACAAACAAAAAAAAACAACACACATGGAATTGCATAAGTTAGCATGGGTGAATGTGAGTTACTATTGGTGAATGGAAAATTAGTGTTGGCTGATTTTAGTCTATACAGTTCTTTAATCTATATGGTTAATCACATGAAAGCAGACCCAGACCTGGGAAAGATACCATGAGATCTTGACAAAAATATACGAAAATAATTCTAGCTTAAATAATTTGTATAGACATCTTCATAATAGTCTAATAGGTAACAGTAACAATGTATTCTTATCTGAACTAGTTCTCTCTGATGTCAAGGGAGGCTTAATTGTAGCGTATAAAATAACATTACTGATTAGTCATACTCATTGCCAACCTCAGAATGCTTAGAATGATAAATTCTGTGTACATATGCATACACATTGTATAATATACACATGCACTCATGTAAGTATTCCTGGCAGCCAGCTCATGTGGAGATAACTGGAAGGCAACACAGTAGTTTTAAGACCAGGAAGGTAAGAGCCACTTGAAGTTCAAAGAGGTTTGTATGGAGAGAGTGCAGTTGCCCCGTAACACATCCAAGACACGATGTACATATCTCTGCCTTTAGAGAGAAGTACCCTTGGATCTTTAGTAGTTACAAAAATTCAGGTTCTTCTGAGTAACCTGAAATAAATCATCTCCAAAAGCACATTCTCTCTTGTGTCAGGGGCAGCCCTGATTTCAGTCACTTTGAGGGAAGAGTGCCATCTGCTGAACCACAACTATCATTTCTGGAGAAACTTTTATTTTTATTGGAGCTTTCCTATCAAAATCTTGTGTCTCAAACACAGGCAGCACGTGTTAATTTGTGCATGAGTAATCCTGTTTTCTCAAATATTACATATTTGTATAAGTCTGAAAAACGGGTGACGATTTATAAGAACATAAATACCAAACTAAAAATTCAGCCCTTCAAACCATATTCAGTACTGTATGAAATGTAAATAGAAAGGTAAATGCTGAGAATTAGAGCTAATATTTCACTGCAGTGAATGCAGTAGATAGATATTATTCTACGATCAAATGCATACATTAGGGTATTTTCTAAAGTCCCAGAACTGACCTATGCTCACTTAAAAACATGACTTTATGTCAGTGGAAATAGACTATCTAGTCTATTCTTTTTCTCTATGCTTTTTTGTAGTCGAAATTATCCATTGATACAATTTTAGATGGAATGTGGTTTTATGACATTTTTGCCTTCTCCTTTTCAGATGCCACCAAATTTATCATATCAAGTTATTTTTTATGCACTCATGTTTCACATACCCTAGAATTAACACAGTACATCTGCATTTAAATACATGTAGAAAAAAGTGTTCCCCAAAACTGAAGAGATTAAAGCTGTATGTCTTTTCATTAAAGCATTTTCTGATATATATGCTTACGTCTCTCCTATATATATATATGTATGTATGTATGTATGTATGTCTCAATATCAAGGACAATAAAGGTATTTGAATAGCCCACATTTTGTAAGAACATCTGCAGAATTAAAGATGTCAATTGTAAGATATTCTGATGAACATTTGTAGGCTTACAATTTGAAGAGATTTCCTCAGCTGTGCAGCTGTTATGTATTATTACAATCTAAATGAATTTAAAAAGATAATTAAACCAGTATATATCCACTCCTAGTAATTTTTCTGAAGTAAGAAAACACTGACAGCTAACCATTATGTTATGAAGTATTTGAGACTGTACAAGTAGAACAAGTCTTTGAAGTGCTAGTGTACTTTCACTATAGGTGCCTGATGTGGAATTGATTCACATTTCTCACAGGATAAAGATTTCTTTACAGTGATAGAAACAGTCTTATGTCTCTGTTAAAGATGGAGTAACAGAGGCACAAAACTTTTAAACTGTTTTACTTATGCTCACCTCATAAGGTCATTCAAACTTCAGACCTTTAATCCATTCCTGTATTTAGAATCTCTCTGCATTAGAAATGTGAAATAAAAAAATAGAATCCATCATATCTAAGGCTTCAACATAGCATGAAATTTTATTTTCCCCCTTTTTTCTTGAATTACCTAAGCAAAAGAGTGCATGAATCTAGTAGTTTATTATTTTTTTTATTTATTTTACAGGAAAACTTTTTTTTTTTTTTTTTTTTTTTTTGAGTAGACAAATCACTCTGGAAAATGGTATATGTTTTATTTACCATTTCCCCACAGCACATATACTTGCTGCCAGTTACAAAGCAAATGGATTAATTTATGTTCATAAATAACACACACATCATAGAAACATGTTTATTTATTTATTTTACAATTAAAGATTACACAGAATGTTGACAATGATAGCTTCATATAAAAACTGGATACTTAAAAATGACATTTTACAAGTAAATAAATATATGTATATATAAAATATATGTATGCATGTACATTCACAGAACATGTAAACCCATTTACACCCTGTAGAGTGATCTGCTTGTAAATTTGCAGTTCTGCTTCTTTAGCAGAAGCAGTAGATTAAAATATGTAATCCAGCACAACTTGAGTCCATCAAGTATTGATAATAGTATCACTACAGAAGGAATAAAAAATAAGCCTTCAAAATTTTATCTGTAGTGGTGGTGTGTTTTCTTTTCCTGCTGGAGACTATATAGTCTAGGCATTAAAAAATCTAACTGTACAGTAACTGGAACAGATTACTTAAAAAGGATATGAAATTCCAGTTATCAGAAATTTTAGAAATTGGATTAAAATACACTATGTGGGAGTCTACATCTATTTGACTGTCTCTGAACAGGGAGGTGAATTACATGAACTCTCAAGGCTCTTTTCAGCCCTGCATGTGACTCACGTTTATTATATTACAAAATAAAACAAAAAACTAATTTACTGAAATCTCAAACTTCTTTGTAGGGGTCAAGGATGATCTAGGACCTCTTTGCTAGTTTTGCTGTGTATTTTAACTCTGGGGGTGCTATTTCAGTTTTCTTTCAGAAAGTGCAGAATGATAGCATGAGGTCAGCATTTGAACAGCAAGATGTATTGTTGGCTAGGTATGGTTTTAAGATGTCTGGTCATATGTGGATGTATTCACTATGGAAATGCCTGTTATTGATTCCATAGTTATGATTGTTTTCTAAATGTGTTTGAAGTAGGACACTGATGTATTTTTCTCTCTGAAAATTAATGTCTGGTGTTAAAGAACCAGATTGTTTTTCCAAGTTTTGATTGCTTTAATGCTTGATCTATTCAAACTGGTGTTAGTGGACAATCTTGCAAGTTTGGCTGCTACTGATAGGTACACTTGCAGACCAGGCACTTCTTTTTCCAATGTTTAACAGTTTTGCTGTACATTATTGAAAATTGTCTTTACAGATCCCACATGAAAGTAGACTAAAATAGATTCAGTCCAACCCACAGGAGCTTTCTTTGTTGGAATTTCAGTCAAAGTTTGTCCTATGCCACAATAAGGGAGGGAAAATGGGGCAAACATAGTGGTATGCCAGCATGAGTGTGATTTGATTGATGAAGGCTGTGCACATCAGAACCTGATTGGCTGATAGCAATGGAGGGTAAGTATAAGTCCTGCAACAGGAAATAAAGTAAGGTTCTTTCTCTGGAGCTTTATTATTCCACTGCAAGAAAAGGTTCATTTGCAATGGGGTTAACGTATTCAACATGGAATTTCTTGGAAATTAAGTTTCTTTTTTACACTTCATTCAATCCTCACAACCTAATGACAAAGCCTAGGAAAACATGGAGCACCATGTTGTGAGGTGGCAGTACCGCCACGTGCTGGACTCGTCTGAGGGCAGCCTTTCTTTCAGGCCCACCCAGACTTTCCACCTGTGGTGTGAAGCCTTCATGCCCCACCACCACTTCTTGTGGAGTGAGATAAGGCAAGTGGGGCCACACAGAGGTGCCCTCATGGTGCTTGGCCATGCACCCCACTGCAGAAGCAGGGACCTGACAAAGCTTATTGGTAGGCTTGGTCTTTGTCACCTGGAATGATCTGACAAAATGCACTTGCATTGTTCCACTGGGAGAACTAGACTATGCTCTCCCTGCCCATGAAGCCCTTTATTTATTATGCCATCTTCCAGTGCAATTGGTAATTATGACAGAGGACAGGAAAGGGAAATAACCAGGGAAACTGTGACAGGGAAGGCCTTCTCTGCCATGGGGCCACCGCATGGGATAGGAAGAGGGCGCTGAGCCCCTCGGGATTTCCCAGTAACCAGTAATTTCCCCAGCGCCCCATGACCACGGAGGCCTCGAGGAGCTGGGAACCAGTTAAAGGGCAGGCTTCTGGAGGGCCGAGGGGCTCCGCAGGTGTGCTGCGGGGTGGGGACTGGCAGTTCCTCAGGGGATGCTGCCCGCAACACCCCCGGCTCCGGCCACGGGACAGGGCTGGGAACAGGGATATCGATAGGGACAGGGCTGGGGCGCCCCCACACCGTCCGGCGCCTCGGAGGGGACCGTGGCGCCCCGCCTGTTACCTTCGGCGGGGCGGGACCGGGGCTGGGGCCGGGGCGGGGTCTGCAGAGCCGTGCCGGGGCCGTGTAGGTGCGGCCCCATTACGGTGTCCCGAGGTGGCAGCCGGCAGGAGAAAAGGAAGGGAAGGGGGAGCCAGCGGCGACCCAGTGTGACAGCAGAAAGTTGGGGCTCGGCCCCGACTGAGCCGTGCACCCCTGCCCCGGCCGAGGGGGCAGGCGAGGAGCTGCTCCTCCTCCTGCCGCACTGAGGGAAGGAGGGTGGGGGCGTTGGCCCGGGGAAGTTTTGCTCCCGCTGCCTCTTCCTTCCTTCCTCCTTTCTCCCTTCGCCCCTCTCCTGTGCCCTCCTCCTCCTCCGGCGGCGGCGGGGGGGGAGGCTCCGTGGCGCAGGGGGCGGTGGCGGCGATGCTGGGCAGGGCGAGGAGCCGCCGCCGGGGCTCCCCTGCGTGACCGCGGCCCCCTCCGCGCCGCGCCTGCCGCCTTCCCCCGTGATGGCAGCGGGGACTGCCGCCGCCTCGCCGCCGCGCTCCGACCGCCCCTCGCCCGCTCCGGACGCCCAGTGACCCCCCGTGGCGGGGAGCGCCCCTCTGCCCGGCACCCCACACCCCCGACAAGACAGAAGGCTCCGGCCCGAGGAGCGAGCAAGTCGCGAGCGGCGAAGCCGGGCTCTTTTGTCTCCCGCCATCGCCGTGGATGGTCCCGGGAAGTGTCAAGGCGCCACCGAGGAACGCCCGGGCCGAGAGAGGGGAGAGCGGGGCCGGGGTGCTGCCGCAGCCCCCCACCTCTGGCAGCGCCCCCCGAGCAGGCGCCGGGAGGTGGCGGAGCCCGGCCGGCGCTGAGCTGCTGTGGGATTACAACTGGGGGCTCCCCGCTGCTCCTGCCCCCGCTCTTCTGGCATGAGACTGTCTGCGGGCGCCACCTGAGGACAATGATCGCGGAGTTTGCTCACTTTTACCTCTTCGGATTATTCTGCCTCGCCTCAGGTAACTGCGGGGGGCGGCCCCTCGCCTCCCACCACAAACTTGAGGCCGGCCCCAGGAGCCGGTGGAGGGCTTGGGGGGGGGGATGCCGCGGGCTGTTTGGTGTGGAGAGGGCGGCACGGAGCGAGGTGTCAGAGGGATAAGCGGGCCGGGGGGAGATGGCCGAGGAGATGGGGGGGGGGGGGGGATTAGCGGTTATTGCTCACCGCTGTGTGTGCTGGGGTACCGTATTGCGCCTGTGGCTTGAAGATAGGCTAATGGGGCATTGTCGGCAGCGGCTTTTGTCCGGGTTCCCCACCCGAGCACCCACACCGTCGGACCCCAAAATGGATGCGCGACTCCCCGCCGGAGCGGAGCGCAGAGGAGGTGCTCGGTGCCCGGCTGGACTTCTGGCTCGGCATGAACTCCCTGAAATTTGGGAGGCCGGGCTGCCGGCCCGCGGGACGACCCCCCTCTCCCAGCAGCTCTTTTTGTCACGCGTTAAAGGGAGCAGCAAGTAAACGCAGTCAAACCTCGCAGAGCAGCCGAGGCTGGTGTGGGCAAGAGGCTTTCACCCTAATTGGTTTTCATAAGTTCGCCGAGGACCCTGACGAGTAATTAAAGTGGTGGTAGTACGAGGCACCTGGTCAGTAAATGAATGAATGAAGTTTTTGAAAGACTTAAGTGCACCGCCTGAAGCTTTAAGTCTTAATTATGTCACTGAGTGCAATAACTTATGTCTGTTTCTAGATTATATCATAAATTTAACCATTACATTTTTGCTGTTAGGTATTAGGTTTACTCCTGTGGCTTTGAATGTGGAAAGCATTGCATTTCTCTCTCAGGAGAGCAACTCGAACCTAGTTCATTGTGAACCGTGTCAGTCATGCTACCTTTTGCTTGCTTGCCTCTGTCCTGCCTTCCTTATCTAGCTGAAGAAACAGCTGGACTGGGGGGCCTTCCACCAGTTTGCTCTCTGTAAGTTTTCCACATTGTAGAAAAGTTGACTTCATGCACTAATTCCTTTCTGGACTGGGATATCCTTTATTCCAAGTCAAGCAGCAGTTTTTCAGAATTGTTTTTTAATCTCTCTTGTATTTCTCACATAAATTCTGAATAGAGTAGAGAGGAATGTAAGGGTATTTGTTTCTCACCCACTTGGGATAGGGACATTTTCCCTAATAATGTTGATTCCAGATGAGTTGTTGGGGACAAAAAAAAGAAAAGAAAGACATAAATGCTTATGGAGGTTTTTAATTTTGCGTGGTAAGTAAAGCCAGTAACTTAGAGACAAATGCCAGAGAATAACTTTCTTGTAGCTCCCGCACCAGAAGGATTTCTTTTTCCCTCAGTTATAATGTGGTCAAACAGTCAATCTTGTGTCTGGAACAATGGAGATGCCAGAAACCTGAGGTGCAATGAAGTTTGAGGGCAGATGGCTTTAATGCAGAAGGAAGGACAGGAGTCACCTACAGCAGTTTCCTCATTGAAATCCTTTCAGTTCCGCTGACAGCTGATCTGCTTGCGAGCTGATTGATCCTTTCCTCCCTTTCCCACTTAAGGTTTTCACTTCCCTCACACCTAATCTGAATCAACCGTTTGTGTGGCCACACTCTAAATGGGATGGTGGAAACTTTTACTGAGAGGTGGGAAATAACTGGGGGATGGGGAGGAGGGAAATCTGTATAATAATAACAAGGTATGTAGGTTAGTGTTTGTTAAAACAGTAACTGGTAAACCACTTAGTATTTAAACCCCTTAATTTTTACCCTGGTGTTGCCTCTGTGAAGTACCTTCTTTGATCTAAGCCTGTGGTTAATAAATGCTGAATAGATTTAAATTTTGAATCATTTTGAACATTGGCATATAGCTGCTTCCCTCCATTATCCTTTCAGTGTCAGTGTAATTTCAATGCTTCTTTGCATAAAGAGAAGAAAAATTGCTTCAAGGGGTACTTCTTCTAAGGTGGACTTGTTTTCTTGAGTATTTATGTACATTTCTGCCCTGTTCCCTCAATTTTGAGACAGTCTTTCCTTTATTCCTTTATAATCCATACTTATCTCTTCCCCTCCCCTACCCCTCCCCCCAAGAAAAAAAAAGGGCAATAAAACCTACACTCAAAATAATCAGTATCAGATTAGTATGTTTGGGAAATAAAAACTTTCAGTAATCTGGGGAGTAATGTGGAACACTTTGCTGGGAACAGGAGTGTCAAAGTTCTGTTTTTTCCACATGTGTGTGTTCGCTGCTCCAGCAATCTGCAAGACTTAAATGTGTCAATAGTTGGTAGTCCAATTCTTTCACAGCAATCTTTATATTTCTACAAGGTGTTTCATTGTATAGTTGATTCCCACCTGCTCAACATGTTTTCCGGCCCTTTCTGTCTGTGATATCCCATACCAATCACTGTACTTCAAATGGGATTGGTAAATCTGATAGAGGGATTTTTATGCTGTGTGAAATAGGGCAGCTCTGATGGAACCTAGGCAGGCATGGTTTCCATTGATAGTTCTAGCCAGTGGAGGGCAAAATTGTCTCTTATATTCCTTCATGGGAGAGTCATCTTCCAACTGTTAATAGTTAAGGGGTGTCTGAAGTGTCCCCCAAGTCCTTTCCAGTTGGCTAACCTGTTTATTGGATTAAATAAATCAGCAATTTCTTTGACACTTTTGTTTCATAAATTTGTACTTAAAGAGGGAAGTTTCCCTCGTGCAATAAGAGAGCAATCTGTAGGTTTTGTGAAGTGGTATTAGAGAATTTCAGGAAATGTTTCTGTTCTTTTTCCATAATCTCAGTCTGATTATAATAATAAAACTTTAAAATATTACACAGTAATTCAAAGGATTATGAATGTCTAAGTGCATCATCTGTAATTAATCCATGAAAACATTAAACAAGCCCTTTTTTTTTTTTTTTAATCCACCCCTAATGCACCATTTGTTGTTCTAAGTAATTTTACTGTAAAGAGTGGAAGGATAGCTCCTTACACTTGAAGCTGGCCAAACTTCCATTGTGTTTAAGGACTTCAGACTATAAAATAAATTACCACATGCTGTTCAACTGGTAATTCCTTACTTGTGATGAAATATGCTGCAAATATCCAAGTGTTTGAGTGATTACCACTAATTCACATGACTACTGATAGTATCTGTTGATACTGAACAAACCCTTTCTTAAAATTCTCATTAGTATGCAAATTCTTTCAACTAGAAAGTGTCACTCTTCTTATCCAGTTTAGGAATTAATTTGGACACCTATTTAAAACAGAAGGACATTCAAACTGACTTTTTGACTCACTGCAGTAAGTATTGATTGTCAAATATTGCCTTGTTTCTGTGCCACATAGTCCCTTGCCGTCATCCTGAAGTAACATAGCATTTCCATTAGTAGTACCTTTGTGAAGGGATCATCTATAATGTTCAGGGCTTTGAACAGAGGATTGCTGTGTACAGCCCACAGGATTTTGTGAGAAAACATTAATTAACGTGAAGGGTACTCCTGAACCTACTGCCCAAAGTCTGTAGGCTAATGGTTCTGATTTGGTCTACAAAGATAGATGGATGATTACAAACATTACCAAAAACTAAGAACATATAGGTAACAGTATTGCTTAAGGCCAAATGTTGACATGTGGTATCCATAACAAATGATGTTTTAATATAAAATGTTTAGGAAGTGATAGCCAAAGAGATTCTGTGGGGGATCAAAAACAATCTTCTCTTCATAAAGAGATACAGAGAAATTAATAATCTCTTTAGACACGTACAACTGAGAAATCTACTGCTGTGTTTAAGAAGAACCTATTCTGTTCTTCCTCTCACACACAATACTAGTTTTGGTCTGGCCCTTAACTTTCCCAAATAACTGAAGGAGTTGTTTCACAATCCTAAACAAACATAATTGTGTCTCATTAGAGGATGATTTTGTCCAATTAATTTTAAAATAGGCTGGGGCAGCTAGCAACTCCAGTTACTTGTGCAGCTTCTACATCTTATTTATTAAATGCATTATGTGAGTAATGGTCACCTGGCTTAGTATCATGGTAGCTATTTTAATTCTTTTTCAATGTATATCTCTTTCATACTGAAGATTGGCCTTGGCAGTGCATCGAGAAGCTGTTTTTGTTGTTTATTTATTTATTTATTTTAAATTGAATGGCTGAGAGTGAGGCTTTTCTCTGTTAATAGTTAAAATTTGAGGTTATTTTGTGGTCAGGAAGTTAGTAGGAACCCTGCACTTTTCAAGCAAACTCAAGAATACTATATGTGGAGGTCCTGACAAGTTTCATTTGTATATTATGCTCTATAATCTCATTTGGTGGTGATAACCTTCCTTAACTTTTGGGCCAAGTACCTCTTCATAAAATCATAGAGTAAACAGTGAAATAACTAAAGTAGTGAATGAGGTGTATTAGGAGTACAATAAATTGTGTAAACAAGAGAAATAAGAGTGTTTTCCCTGTTAGAAACCAGAAGCTTGAGCAAGAGGTGAGCACAGAGTTGCAAAGAGATGCTCTTAGTATCTTGAAAGGAAAAGAGGTGCTTTAGTTTATGACTTTCCTTCACACCCTCTTTATAACCAGGACCTATGTAGGCAATCCAGGTGTTTGAATATAACAGCATGTTTAACGCATAGATTAATGCCTCTTGGCTGACTATTGCATCAGCCTTAAATGAACATTTAATTGGTGTGGGTAGAAGGGCATTGAAGAAAGAAAATACCTTATGAGAACAAATACTTCAGTCTTAAGGCTTGGACCATAGATGGCAACCAGCTACATTGAGCTATCAAAAGTGAGACCTGGAAAATAAGAACAGGTAGACTTGAGGAGAAACTGGGAGGCTGATACGGAATTACAGTTTTCAGTCAGATGTACAGGCTTCTGTTATTCTGTTGTTATATTCTGTTTTCTTTTCCTAAGATGATAATCGGGATAATGAAAGACTTGGGACAAGTACTGTAAGTTACCTTAACCAGGAAAAGGATAAGCTTCCTTGAAATAACAAGGTGTTGAATTTAACTCTGGATGCCAGAATTTTTGTTAGTTGACATGGTCCTTTGTGAATCATCAGAAAAATCATATATTTATCCATCAAAATTATAACAGTTGCTTCCAGAGAGTTTTAAGAGGTGAGAGGATATGCCTCTTAGACCAGGAATGTGTGTGATTTAATTGGTGTAAGAAGACATAAAATTAGTCGGAGGAAGGGGTAGGTAGCTATTTACTCTCACTTAGGAACCTGAAGTATCCACTTCAAGTATTAGTAGGAGGAGGAATGTCCTACACATTGATAGAATGATGGATAGAAGGTAAAGAAAGCACATTCTATTTGTTTCCATGTCTTGTGAAAATAAAATGAGAAAACCAACCTCTCTGGGTGAGTGGAGGAGTATATGAGCAACTAATGAAGTTAAACCATACTGAGGACTATAAACAGTACTGAGGACTATTTTAAAGTTTTTTTTGTTAAGATCTGTAGAGATTTTTCATGCTTCTCTTGCTCAGAGACTTTCAGAACAGTGAAAATTCACAAGACTATTGTATGTGTGCATCTTTGCATGTCTGCCGGTTAAAGCAAAATAGGTAAACTGAAAATAATTTGTATTTGCAAGTGGTGGTGGGGTCAGTCTTTTAATTTAGAGCAGTTGCAGGTAAGGGAAAGATATAGGATGTTCTGTGTCTCAACACCCATGGGCAGAGAAATTGTTCCTCCTTTAAAGAGTTTTTTAAAGAGAGAGTACTGAATGGTTAACTGAGTGGTGTATCTTTCAGCTTTTCTTACCTGAAAAGAGAAAGGTTTTTTTTTTTTTTTTTTTTTTTTTTTTTTTTTTTTTGTTGGTAATAAATTTTTTTTATTTAAAATTAAAAAAAAATGTTTTTTTTTTTTTTTTTTTTTTTTTTTTTTTTTTTCTGGGAGGAACAGGAACTTGGAAACTTAGAAAGGAGAATCTATGGGTAGTCAGCAGAGAATGTACTTGTAGATCTAAGCAAAGGAGATGCTTGTTTAAAAAGCAGCTTTACATCTTTATGCATTTAACACCCTCAAACTTACTCAGAGTTGCTATTGCCACTGCTATCCACAGAGCTACACAGAATTCGTGTACTTTTCTATCTGGCTTGTGGTGAAGCTGTGTCAACCAGTTGCTGCAGGATTGTAGAACCTGAGGATATATCCTGGGCATGCACTTCACCTTCTGACACAGAGAAAAATGCTAAAGCTGTTATAAAGGTCAATGTATTGAACATCTATCTTATTCAACTTCATTTTTAACACATTTGGTTTTGATCTTAGTGTTTTTCATATAGACTCTGTAGTGTATCAAAACATCAGTTTTTAATAAAGATGTCTTAAGTATTCATTTTTACAGTCAGAATTCTGACGTTCTTTATAAAATACTTGTATTAGCATGCATGCTTTCTCAAAATAGTAACTACATTGGTGGAGGTTTTTCTCACTTGGCTTTCAAAGAAATTCCATAATAAACAATTGGATTATATATCTAAATAAGGGGGGAGTCCCTCTATGGATTAGCTGACTGACTGCTGAGGTAAATTCCAAACTGTGCATTCACCTTTTATTTTCTGCTGCCAGATTTCACACCTTCAGAGGGGCAAGGGACTCCCTTTGCTATGTTAAATATTCATTTGCATGGAAATTAATACTAAATTAAATAAATAGACCATTCATATTTAACTATAACAGTATAAATTCAGAGTAGATGAAAATAAATGTGCAATATTATTTAATTGATGTAAATAACTTTTTTTTTTTTATATATATATATATCTGAAAATGTGCTTGTTTTCTGGACTGCTACAGTCCTGAAATACATATATTTTATTGGAAGAAATGCGTAGTCAGATATGCAAAATTATTCAGAGTGCCCTATTCTATTAGCAGGTATTTGCTCAGTATGGTGTTGCATTACCTCAAGTTTAATGTTAATATAGAGAATGATTAAAATAATGGGAAAACCCATTATTGTAGATTTTAGATTTGTAAAACTGAAAAATCAGTGCTCAGATATGTATTCAAAATCTTCAAATACATTATTTTCTACATCCTGCCTGGTGAGTTAGCTGTTGAATAAGCTGAGTTCTGGAACAACGTATCTTTGAAGACATGGAGTACAGGACGTATCATGAGTAGGTTTCCAATGAAATCCAAACAGTCATCCTTAACAGCACTGTGGGAGAACTGAATAGGCTATGCTCTTCTGAAGTAACCCAGTTTTGTAGTCTGTCTTCAGCTCCTATAATGGACTTCTATATAAATCAGAACTGTAATTTATTTAGTATTGTTGAACTGCGTCATGAGCAAGCACACTAGTATTGCATTAAAACTTGCTTGGCTAGCACTTTTGTGCAGTCTGAAATTTGCATATCCTCAGGCAGATATTTATTTTGCATTCTGGGTTAGTTATATTGCCTCTTATCTAATTACTGTACTGTCTTTACATTGAAGATGAGAAGGTTGAGAAGATGAGATATATAAAACAGTGCACTCTTCAAAATTCATATGCAGAATGTTGCTTTTTTTTTTTTTTTTTCAATTTGCTTCTACAGTGGCATAATAGGCATAAATAGCTTCTTACCTTAGAAACTGGGATACCAAGGATACAGGCCCTAAAAACGTGTACAATTTGAAGTTTCTGTTCTTTTGGAAGTAGGTAGAGAGGGAGGGAAGTGTGTTTTTGATAGTGACCAAATGGATGTTCTTTAAAGAGGGACTAAACTTTCAGGAAAAACTACAACTCTTTTATTTTTGTAATCCAGGACACCGAGTAGTTGAAGTTGGGAACCTGCAGCCTAAACTTGGAGCCACTTAAAATCAGTAGTACCTCTTGAAATTCTTGATTCTAGTGTTCCAAGTAAATTGCTTAAAGTGTTTGACATTATCTGTGAATGTGTATGGATCATTGTATGTACTCGGCCCATCTGAAAATGAGATTGTGGTGAATATTTCCTTAAGAGGCAATTAACTGAGAAAGCCATATACCCTGGATGCATTTGCATGGGCATCTATAGCTCTGTGTAGAGTGAGAGGCCAGTCAAAAGATGTGCTGGAGTATGTATTCTGTCATTACCTTTTTGGCTTGTCACTTTTGTAGTGAGTTTTACAATCCCTGGTCAAAAGCAGTATTTTTCATGCTCCCATTGGCCAAATAAGCCCAAACACCTAAACCCAAATTTAGGATTGAAGGCCCCAAATGCAAAGTAAGTTGTGCCTGTGAATACATAATACAGGGTCGTAAAATAGAGAGTTGGGATTTTAAAAAGTCTGTTGGATGCTAGGCAGGTTTGGAAATGGAAATTGCAAATTCTGGATGCTCCCGCCTCACCTCCTACACAACTGAACAGCTCTGTTAGTGCAACTTTCTCTCTTGGAAGAGAGATGATGGTGTAGCTACAGCAGTTGGCAAATACTTCACAAGGAAAGTGTTGCATGGTAGGAGGTGATAAAGATTATTATTATTTTTTTTTTTTTTTAGTATCTGTGAGCAGAAAAAGGAGAAAAGAAAGGCTAGGATAGTAAGACCAAATTATTTTCCTTTTTGCTGCCCAAAATAGGAATTGCCACTACGGAGAGTAAGGTTTGTGCCTACAGTATTGTAGCAGCAGAACGCAGGAGGTGTGTAGCAAAGAGGTAGTAACTAAAGGCGATCCTACCAGGCTGGTGTTCAGGCAGAAAAGTGAGTGGCAAGGAGGCCCCACACAAGGAATGAAGTCCTGTCTCCACCAACACGGAAAATTATGGTTTTAACTTCAAAAGCTGTTAAAACTTGGAAAGAATTAGTGTATCGCTAGCACTGATGGGCACCTGGAACTGAATGGCTGAGTTAAATCATTCAATAATGATTAATGAGACTCATTGCTTAGGTTAAACAACCTTTACAAATTAAAAGGAAAAATTTAAAATCAGATGCAAAGCAGAAAGAGGGATCCATTGCCACTATTTCCTCTTGAATGCAAAAGGTGGTGGAAAGTCTTCCCTATTGAGACAAGGAGAATCTGTTAAGTGCTGCTGTTAAATTAACTTCTTAGTTTCTAAACTTCTGAGCAATTGATCTGAAGATTATTCTGTGACTTTTGAACTGTGAATGCAGTGATCAGAACCTTCAAATGGGAAGGAGTATATGGGATGGAATTTTGCTGCTGGTGAGTGCTTTTTAGAGAACTTGGAAAAAAAAATATTTCTGCTCTATTATTTGTGAGTGTTAATAAATATATTACCTGTAGGTAGTGCAAAATACTGAAAAATATAAAGTGAAACAAAAATAGAAACATAATAGTTAAGATTTCTTGAACATGATTCTGGCAGTTACTGAGCTGAATGGTAACGTAGCTTGGTTTCCTAGCAGGAACAATGGTTGAAATGTCCAAAGGCTGTCATTCCACTGGAGGCTTATAGTATCAATGTGAATATACTTCTGTTTGTTTCCAGGTTCTTAGTGGAGGTAGTAGAGAAACCAGTGAAACGTGTTGATTAATTTTTTTTTTTTTTTTCAGAACTGTAAAAAGAAAACAGTGGGATCATTTATGACGCTGCTGTTTAAAATGTGTGCCTTTGTGCAGGAAATTCATTGGGGGAAAAAAAATAAGTGAGCTAGTCCCTTCTGCAATAAGATGTCATTCCTCTGGGGCTTATCATGGCCAATACTATAACAACATTTAGCTTTAATCTCTAGGGGTTGAGGTTCCCTAAATTGCATTGCTGAAAAAAAAAATCTCTGCTCACAACATTTCTCGACTTCTGTATTGCCGGTTTTCCCACTTACTCAATGTCTGACTTGGTTGTCTTTCAAATTTTGATTGATTTATTTTTTTTACCTCAGCAGAAAGCAAGCGAGCAAGAATTTTTAAAGCTAAAGTATTGCTTCATGCCTATTTATACATTTTCATGGCATCAGTTAGCCTAATGTGGAATGAAAACATGTAATTCCCTGCTGCTAACCCCCACCCAATATTCTGTACTGAATAGGGTAATTTCCCTGCCTTTGCTGGGACAGCCAGCCTAGAAAGTCTGGCAGATTTAGGTTGACCCAGTGCCTTAGTGACCAGGAAGAATGAATGCTATTTATACAGAAAGTTTTGTTGGTGCATGTGTTTTAGTTGCTTTTTCCTGGCTATAAAGATTATTGGTGTTGTGGACATTTTAATTTTGACCGATAACTATGGATTTTGAGGGGGAAATCACTACTAAATAGTGAATTAATTAAAATGTTATTATTCCAGAAAGATTGGCACAGATCATTGTGTCTTCAGGGCTGATACTTCTTTCTTTGGCAGTAATTTACATTTTATTTTACATAAATTTACAGAAAGACATTTACATTTTATTTGCCTCTTACCCTATTTCAGGAAGGAAAGCAGCAACCTCACACTAAAAATCATGGTGAACAACAGTCCACCGGTAATTAGAATTAAACTGAGTCGTTTTGCTTGGTCATTTCATCACAATTCCTGTAGGCTTGCAGCTGATCATTTTGAATCTCATAAACCTAAATTTTATTTTAGTCACCTTATGCAGGTCAAGTAAAAAGCTATGTCAATTTAATGAATCCTTTTCTTTTCAATGAGCTGAACGTGGCATTTGTTTTTGTTCTAGCAGTCATGAAATAACAGGGTGTTGGCGACAAGTCCATTATTGGCTCTGTGTTTGAGGGCTTTTACTCCACCCAACATATTATGTGTGCAGACTGTAATGTACTTGTTAAAACCTGTTTTAAAATAAGGATTCTTTTTCTTTCTTTTTTTTTTTATAAAAAAAAAAACAGTAATAAAGAAAAAATAAAAATAGCTCCCTGTTCTGTATTAGCATAAAGAAAGAGAAGCAGCAACTCATTCCTTTTGTGGCTCAAGGAAGAAAAACAAAACCTGGATGAATTCTCAGCCCTTTCAAGTCAAAGGAGGTATCACTGCTGATTTTAAGTTTACCTCCAGCTGTATGTCACTATGCCACTGAATGATATTACAGAGAAGACGTTTAGGGCAGGATGTTTAATCGCATCACTTGTAAACTTAAAATGCAGAAAGTTTCAAGGATAATCAGACTGCAATTTTGGATGCATTTTTATCAGTCCCTGCAATGCTGGTTTTATTGTGTGTGGTTTTGGTGTATTTCCTGTGGATTTAATTCACCTGCTTGCTAAAAGACCCAACTTGTTGTATCTGCTTTGTTTATTTGTTTTTGTTTGGTTGATTAATGGCTTTTTCAAAACATTTCTGGCTTTGAATTTTACTGTACTTTTTTTTTCCCCCTGACATTTAGCCAGGATTGTCAGAGAATAGTAATAAATGTAATATTTTGTTTATATAGGTACTGCCTTTTTAAAAAAAAATAATTTAAGTGTTTTTGCTATTTGCTCAGGTTTGAAAATGAAAGTAGTCTGGTTCCTACTATATCATACTTGGAGGGAGCCATAAGATGTTATGAAAGAAGTGTTAGGCAGAGATCACCACTTTAAAGAAAGAATGGTGCCAGCCATTTACTACTAACTATAACATGCTCTTCAACTTTTAGAACACGCTATTTCTACTTCATTTATTTTTTAACCAAAGTTTTAATAAAAAAATAAGCCAGACTTTCCTATGTGACTAGTCCTTTTGTTAAAAGTGCCAGGTGTCTGATCAACAGCATGTGCTGGGAAGCATGAATTTCAACTCTGTGGAGACTTTAAATACACTTACTTAAACTTCCATGAGCTACAAGTTGTGTGTCTTGTTTTGTTTTCCTTCTAAACAGGGCAATGCTAAGTAGAGTTTTGTTATTTCACTACAGATTTAAGACACAGATTCCCGCATATTTTTCTTCAGGCTTTTAAGGGCTCAAGTTTAAGTGGTAGATCATTATTCTACGCATCAAAAGTGAAGGGTGATTAACTCCGTCTGGGTGCATGCAGTGTAATTTTAGAGGCTACAAATGTTGTTACAAGTCAGGTTAAGGTTTAAAGGTGAAAGTTTGGCTGAATGAGTTTTACAGCTTTAAGTTAATGTACGCAAACAAAGAAACTCTTGTTTTCTACTCATTTACGTCTAGTGAGCAAGTAGCTAATGTGGTTCAGAAAAGAAAATGTGAAGATTTTGCAGCTTGCCATAAAGCTCAAGCTACATACTTCTTATTTCAATTTAGAAGTCCCATTAAATAAACTCAATCTAATACAACTTTGATTTAGGCTGTTCATCTTCCAAATGTGAAGTGAAATGATAATGGCTTTAAACTAAATGTTGTCTGTTATAGCTTAACTTTTAGGCATGAATGTATTTTAGGTTTGCTCATATGCCATTAAATAATTTGAAGAACCTATTGAGATAAAAAACAAAACAAAACAAAAAAAACCAGTAAAACTGCCCTAATGGGTGTAAGCTTTGCTTCTAGATAATTCTTCAGCTGTGTTGGTAAGATGAATTTCACTCATGACTTAATGTTGAACTTAAATATATGAGAATAAGCCAAGTGCGAAGAGAACAGGTGTTTTTTGAGTGACATGGAAGTTTTAAAATAAATTATAACCTTTCTCTATAAATACCAACCTGATTTACTACGTTAAAATTAGAAGTAATGAGACAGGTAGGATCTGTCCATCCCAATGCTCCCTATCCAATTAAAGATTTCTTAGTGGCAAACAATTTAGAAGCTTTTTTGAATTTCAATGATCTATTCCATTTACAACTGATACAAGCTACGTGGTATGCATTATTATTGGGATGTATGCTAGTGGTAGAAACTGTTCAGCTGTGTCTGAAGAAGGGATCCAGTTTGATAACAGTTCTGTTTGCAAATGCCATGGTATATAAATGGAATAAAACAAAAGGGAAGTGATTAATGGGAACAAAAATAAACACGTTTTGGTCTTGGTGAATGATACCTTTAAAGCACAGCAGCCTTGTTGAACGTAATTAAAGTTGTAAGAACTGGGGTAGGGTGAGTGGGCTCTATTCTCTGAGGTCGTGATGGAAATACAGAGGTCAGGGTTTTGCACTTAGCCTTATGTAAACACTGTCATGCCCTAGTAAGTATAAGAATTGCTTTAACAAGGTTAAGCTAATTTTTAAAAAAGTGTACTTATTTGGTATCAAAATTTGTGTATAGCAGCTATATCCTCTTTTAACCAGCTAATGAGGAAAAGTAAACAGAGAAAGTAAGAACAAAAGTACAAGCTTTTATTTATGCTTGCTTGTGGATACCTATTGATACTGAGTAATTCCGTGGTGTCAGATTCCGTACAAAAACATTCCTGTAGTTCTCCCAGAGCCTGCTCCATGAAATCTGCAGGTAGGCATTTGTTCATTGTTAAATCAGTTCAAAATGAGACTTGTTTTTTAGAACACTCTTTCCTATTTAGGTCTATTAAGTATTGTTTTCTTTTGCTGCAGAGCTTGGGTCCTTATCCTTCTTGAACACTTGAATAATGCTATATATCTTCTTAGTATATTAAATTATTATTATTTAATTCAAGAGTTTTTTTCTTTCATTAGTGGTTTGAATTATGTATTCAGACTTACATTTATGCATGGTAGAACAGAAATTCAAGGGTGGGGAGGTATCCTAACAGTTTTCCCTTATGAATTACTTGAATTTTCTTTCTTTCTCTGTGCCTCATCTCCAGCCCTTTTTGTGTCGGGCCTCCTTTCATTATGGTCCATTGCCAGTCAGAAGGAACCACGAGCTCCAGACAGAACACGCCTCTGACCGTTAAAAGGAGAGTGGCTGGTAAAATCCATAATAATTCAATTGAAAACAGAGTTCTGTAACCTAAAGTCTGGCAAGCACAGACGGCACTCCCTTTGAGAAGTTCCAAGGGCAATTGTTCAGGCTTTCACATGCTTTGTCTAGTCATCCAAAGCTGTGAACAGGATGGGGCTGACCAGTTGGATCTGCAGTTAAGAGGTTCTGCTTGTATCAGCAGACACCTTTTTATCGCCTCAGAGTAAGGAGAATGCAGACCCTCAGAGAAAGGGAGGGTTGGTGTTCAGCGTAATCGAGTATGCAAAGAAACATGCTGCAGTTACTGTCTGCAACCCTCTTTAGGCAGGTTTTGCTTACCGTGAAATGCTGCTTCAATATAGGTCAGCTTTAACTGCTGTAAATGAGCACACTTCTGGTGAAGTCAATGAGCCAGTGTTAATTACTTCACTTGAGAATCTGCCCAAGTAGATGAGCAACTGGTACATTCAAAGGCAAACGCCCACAAGAAAAGTTCAAGTCAGTTTGGTGTTTTGTATTTGTTTTCTTCTCAACTCTTCTGAGGAAGATGTCAACATTGCTACATCCTGATTGTGTTTATTGCAAGTAGAGTTTTATTCACAAATGGAAAGTTTGTAAACTGTTGCTGTTTTGAAAATAAAAGGATAATATGTACTTTAGCTTCTCCTTCCAGATCCTCTCTCTACTAATAAAAGGAGCAGGTGATGTGAGCTCAGCTGAACAACGGCTGAGATCACAAAACCACCAGTGCCATTCAACATGACTGGCATAATTAGCAGCTTCTAGTCAGAGGAAGCTGGAGGTTTCTTTTAATGGAGGCTGCTGGTGCTTGCCTGATCTCGTTCACAGAATAGAGGCATCGTGTGTCCCAGGGTTTTTGATGTGTCTGGTGAAAGTGAAGTAAACACCTTGTTTTTCTCCCCAGAGAGCTCACTTAGCTGTGTTACAGTTGGTGTTTACCTGACACTGTTAAATAGCATTGAGAACAGGTCGGAGACTAGTTATGCCTCTGGTAAGTCACATGAGGATGCATGTTCTGTCCATTCAGAATTACTTCATCAAAGGCAGGCTTTGATCAGGCAGGTCCCTGTAGATGCAAATATATGTTACAAAGGTTTGTAAGAGTGGCAATGGTTTAAAACATTGTTAGTCAAAAAGTAGTAGCCTTACCGGTCAACAGAAAACTGTGACACTTTTTAGCAAGCTAAATGATACAAATCTGGCAACCCAAACTATGGCAGTGTAACTAAGTCATTAACATTTCGTAATCAAGTAACACTGTCTGTAAGCCTCAAGAAGTCAGATCCTTTAATATTGGCCTGCACACTACTTAGAATACTTATTTCTATTGCATATTACTTATGTATCTATTGGTAGATTGTGCACTAAATCAGGAAGAAGAAAAAAAAAAAACAAAAAAACAAAAAAACCAGCTGATTTGTATGCCACCACCACCCCCTTTTTTTTTTTTTTTTTTTTTTTTTTTTACCTTAACAATTCAGTGCTACCTAGAGACTCTTTCAGACTCAGCCCTCCCAACTGATGGGATGACAGGGTTACCTGTATGCAATGTTGTTCCAAGTGGTTTTGCTCACTTCAGGTTTGAGTTGCTACTCTTTACTGCCCAGTGCTTTGGTTCCTCCAGTAAACAGATGTATTCAAGCTTTTTGCATAAAGTCCTCTGCATACTAATTGCTCTGCACTTACACTAGTTGCAGCCAGGTAAAATCCTTACTGTTTTATATGCCCTTTCTATTTTTGAGGTCAAATAGGTCCAGGAATAAGGCAATACTTTATTTCTTAACCACTCATAAAAATAATCAGGGAAGAGTAAGTGCTGTAAGCCAAACAATTCCTGTATGCAGAAGGCCACCCCTCGTCCTACACCAAGAGAGCATGGTCCTTTCTCAAGTCCACAGTAACTTCAAATGTTTAACCTGGAACGTATCCTGGAAGCTTCCAAATGTATCAAGTATCACCACACTGTGTGTGTGTGGTTGTTTTTCATTATTATTTATTTTTTTTTCCCGAGTGGTTCATAGTCCCTAGGCTGAAGATGTGGTTGCATCCAGGCTGATGGAGTAAGACTAGCTGATGTTTCTAGGTGGAAATCATCAGATGTTTCCCGTTCAAAGCATATGATTTCAGGGAATGTAAAGAAAGGCATGGCCAAATACAAAAAGCTTCCTCAATATTTATTTTTTACCAGATCTATAATGTGCTTCATATACATAAGAAAACTGATGATCACATGTGGTTTCACGTTTAAAGTAACCTAAACATAGTTTCCCTTCTTACACTCTCAAGGGTTGCAGAGATGGGTCAGGTCTTTACCATGCTTGTCTTTGAGCCAGGAACCTGTTTCACTGGGATCACCTTCACAGAATGGGAATTCTCACCTGTTTGCACCTTGGTAGAACAGCAGCAGGTGGTCTGAAGCCCCAAGCAGAGCTGTGGGCTTACCGATCAGAAAGTCATCTTCTAGGTCCAGGCCCTCTGTGTCTGTAGGGAGTAGCAGGCACTTTTATGTCTGTAGTTTGAGATGCCTGCTATGCTGAAGAGTGCATGACTGTAAGGGTGGTGGAGATGAGTGGATAGAGTCCTGTGGGTTCTCAGCAACGCATGCTAATTATTCAGAAAATAACCTGTATACAGGACTTCCCCAGCAATTCCTTCCTAATGTGAAGCTCCTTAGCACTGATATTAGGTAGGGCATAACAGAAATACAGCAGAGAACTCCATGATTTGACTTGGTTGCTTGTCTGGTTCCCCTATTATTTAATACTTCACTTATATATTTAACATCTATCTAGACATCTTGCCCCGCCCTGCTTATAGGGATTTACTTTTCTTTTAATTATGGCTTGAGTTAGCTTTTCTTTGAACATGTCAAGTTATGTCTCTAAAATACATATGAATTTTGGAGTTTCAGGTATTATATAATGTATCTGGTATGTTTTGGAACGTGCACAGTTCCCTGGCAACTGTTAAGCAAAATTATGCCTTTCTGTTTATCGTAGTGTAGGAAATTATTATTTTACTCTTAAGTTACATACCAAGTTAACTTTCTAAAATATGAAGTAATACCCTGGGGGATAAAGTGGGATCAAAAGACATTTCTATTTAAGAAGTTAGCTTATATATAGTCAGTGTTAATGTTTGCTAATATTCTTACCCAGTGAAATGACTTGGCAGTCTTGAGGGCTAAGAACAATGTCTGGGGCAGGTGTCAGACAGGACTATTCCATCCTAAACTATTTTCTGTGTCATCACAGACAGAATCACAATAGCGGGGATCTATTTGTATCTGGGGTTGAATTCAACTAAAGGAAATAATATTTCCAGAATTTGCTTGTGAAAAGTGTCAGAAAGTGAACAAGAGTGCTGACATACACACAAAAGATTGCATATAAAGCTTCTCAGTTTTCATGGATATGGCTCACTTCCTGAAATTAATAACACTGGCTTGCAGGCATATGGACTTTTCTTTTTTAAAGTTGAATATATGAGCAAAAATTGTGGGGAACTATATGAAAAGTGAATTGAAGCTTTTCTCAATTGGAACCTGACTAGGAGATCACAGTTGAATCAATGTCATGTTAGGGATAAATATTTTACATACCCTTTAGCAATGAAGCACTACTTTTGTTTATTGAGGGTGTGTGCATATATTTGAATATGACTTCTCAGTGAAAGTTAAAAAATAAATACAAAAATCTGTTGATAGAATTATTTATATATACTCACAGTGGTTAATTCCTGCAAGGCCAGGCTGGATGGGGCTTTGAGCAACTTGGTCTGGTGAGAGATGTCCCTGCTTGTGGGGGGGGGGGGGGGAAACCAGATGGTCTTTAAGGTCCCTTCCAACCCAAACCATTCTGTGATTCTATGATTACAGAGAAATACTGGAAGTATTAATTTCACTTAATCTTCCCTGCTTGTGCATATTATATGGTACTCTAATGACATTTGGTTGTTAAAATGTTACAAGTTCCTGTGATAAGGTTCAGTTACTTCAATGTATAGTTGGGACTAAGAGTTGGATTTGTTTGTTCATGATAGGTATACTACCATGATGTTAGGTTTACAGTAGGCTGAATTGTTACCAATAATAAAAATCTTTGTTTTTATGCATCAATTCATATTAGTACTTTATTATTTTGGATGTCACACCCATTGAGATGTGTTAGTATTAATCATAACTTTTTAATACAATGTATGCTTTTGCTTTTTGAAGTTTTGAATATCACATATTTTTCTCAACACCAAAAGAATGCATTATTTATTTAAAATCAACTTTAGGAGAAATGGGAATAATTATCTAGATTATATTTAGTGACATTTTTACTCTGACTAGTTGAAGGTATTCTCTCCACAGTGATCAAATCTTAACTATTTTGATTGTGAATGGAATCAAATCCAGTTGGAGGCCGGTCACTAGTGGAGTCCCCCAGGGTTCAGTACTGGGCCCAGTTCTCTTTGACATCTTTATCAATGATCTGGATGAGGGGATCGAGTGCACCCTCAGTAAGTCTGCAGATGACACCAAGTTAGGTGTGTGTGTCGATCTGCTCGAGGGTAGGAAGGCTCTGCAGGAAGATCTGGGTAGGCTGGACCGATGGGCTGAGGCCAACTGTATGAAGTTCAACAAGGCCAAGTGCCGGGTCCTGCACCTGGGGCACAACAACCCCAAGCAGCACTACAGGCTGGGAGATGAGTGGTTAGAAAGCTGCCTAGCAGAGAAGGACCTGGAAGTATTGGTTGATAGTCGGCTGAATATGAGCCAGCAGTGTGCTCAGGCGGCCAAGAAGGCCAACAGCATCCTGGCTTGTATAAGAAACAGCGTGGCCAGCAGGTCCAGGGAAGTGATTGTCCCCCTGTACTCAGCTCTGGTGAGGCCGCACCTCGAGTACTGTGTTCAGTTTTGGGCCCCTCACTACCAAAAGGACATGGAGGTGCTTGAACGAGTCCCGAGAAGGGCTGCGAAGCTGGTGAAGGGTCTGGAGAACAAGTCTTATGAGGAGCGGCTGAGGGAGCTGGGACTATTTAGCCTGGAGAAGAGGAGGCTCAGGGGCAACTTTATCGCACTCTACAGGTACCTTAAAGGAGGCTGTAGCGAGGTGGCGTTTAGTCTGTTCTCCCATGTGCCTGGTGACAGGACGAGGGGGAATGGGCTAAAATTGCGCCAGGGGAGGTTTAGGTTGGATCTTAGGAAGAACTTCTTTACTGAAAGGGTTGTTAGGCACTGGAATAGGCTGCCCAGGGAAGTGGTTGAATCACCATCCCTGGAGGTCTTTAAAAGATGTTTAGATGTAGAGCTTAGGGATATGGTTTAGTGGAGGACTTGATAGCATTAGGTCAGAGGTTGGACTCGGTGATCTTGGAGGTCTCTTCCAACCTAGACGATTCTGTGATTCTGTGCTTTTTTTCATCTTTTTTCACTTTGAACTGTGTCAAGGAGTAAGTCTAAACAGAGATTTTATTGGTTTCCAGAGATATGCTCCTTCTCTCCTTACTTGCTTTCTAGGAAATGAAAATCATTTGTCATGGGAATAGACTTCAAAGTTAAGTCACTAAAGCTGATAAATAAAATCATGCAAAAATAATTAAGTACTTGTTAGAACAGTCAAGTCAGAGACTCCATATGGCAATAGTTTTGGTGTGTTCATGTTTCAGTAAGTGTCAGAATTAAGAGAGAACAGGATTTGCGACCAGGTAACATGAGTAATCTAGGATAATAAGAGTTTTCAGTTCCAGTGAAGTTAATGGTAAATAACTGAATTTGTTTAGTATTTTTGAGCAGGTACATAAAAACAAACAAACAAACAAAAAAAAAAAACATTATTGTCTGGTTGTCTAGAATAGAATAAGTACTTCAGTTGGAAAGGACCTTCAGATATCATCAAATCCAACCACCTGACAATTTCAGGGCTAACCAAAATACAAAGCACTAAGGTTGGTGTCCAAACACCTCTTGAACACTGACAGGCACGGGACACCAACCACCTCACTAGGAAGCCTGCTCCAGTGTTCACTCACCCTCACAGGAAATGAATTGTTCCCAGTGCCTAGTCTGAACCTCCCCAGGTTCAGCTTTGTGCCATTCCCCTTTGCCCTGTCATTCTTTCCCAGGGAGCATAGACCGGCACCTCCCTCTCTGCCTCCCCTCCTTGGGAAGCTGCGGAGAGCAGTGAGGTCACCTCTCGGCCTCCTCTTCTCCAGACCAGACAACCCAGGTGTCCTCAGCCTCTCCTCACAGCACGTGCCCTCCGGCTTTGTTGTCCTGTTGTTTTTAAGTCAATCATAAGTTTTAACCTTCTCTCTGTTGTATTGCTTTTTTTTTTGTCTTTTTTTTTTTTATATACTTGAAAACTTATGATATTCTTGGGTAGCTTTCCTCACTTATGCAGCCCTTTCTCTGAAGGCTTTCTTCAAAGGAAGTTAGTGCTACTGAAATATAAATACATTTAAGTAGCAGGGTTTACTAGGTTGTAAGAAATGTTTCGTAAAGAAAACATATAGTTATGTTGCTTACTACTTTGTAATTCTGCCCTAGCTATGGAGCACTGATTCATTATATACTTACGGTATATTATTATATTTTAATTAATATATATATAATCATTAAATCCCAAACTTGAAAACAGCTCATATTCTTAATATGAATAGTGTCCATTTCTTCCTTCCAAAAAATTTTACTCTGATTTCCTTCTGTGGTATAGGTGAAAGGAATAACTTGTCCAGATTAAAACTGCCATATTTTATCTTCAAGATTCCTGGTTATTGAATGTGAAATGGATTCATCCTTGCATAACGTACAAATGTTAGTCTGTTGTGATTATTCCCCTCCTCCCCCAGTATAGTCATCCTTCTTTAACAATTTTAGGCCTTTAATCCTTTACTACTGCTTGTCTCCATAATTTCAAATACAGGTTTAGGCATGCTAGAGAAAGAAAGGATGGAGGAATCTTTTCTCTGATACAGTATTCATTCTTAAACAAAAAAATGAAGTGCCCTAGAATGTTATTAAAATAAGGAAGCTCATATATAATTATAAATATATATATTTATAATTCTTCAAATGTATATTTAAACAGCTTGCTATTATAACTACAAAACTTCTGAGTTTAAAATGTTGTTTATAAAATACATTTTTTCCCTGTTATAATAGAAAATGTCATTTTAAAAATATGGTGGTTAATTCCATCTCCCATCCATATTCCTAAGATTTTTTGACTCCCTCTACATCTGTTGTTTGAGAAGCTAGTTGGAACATCATTATAGTAATGCTACAATTTCTATAAGGAAATAACACTTTCTCCTACCTCCCCACCCCCTTCTCATATCTCCTACTTTACTTGATTATATTGTATGAGCACAAAGCCACACTGCCCTTATTCCCTCTCTTTCTGTAAGGGAAATGCTGGTCCACAGACTTTGAGTGAATTTAAGTTTTACATAATATACTACTTATGGAGCAGTATTGTTCTTACATTTTTACATTTTATATAAACAGAATGAAGTGCCAGGAGCTGCTTGCCTTTTTTTTTTTTTTTTTTTTTTTTTTTAATTCTCTGATAGGTTGTGGTACTATGGTAGAAAGCATTTTATCTTTCAAGTGAAAGGTAGTTGGCTCCAAAAAAGGTCTGAAATTAAGTGTTATGAGATGAATGACGGAAGTCGCAATGTACTATTTTACAAATTGTTTACGGCAGTAGTCTTAAATACAGTATGAAAAGTGGTTTCTACTTTTGGGGATTGATATACTACGTAAATTCTAAAAAAAAAATCTTATATATTACGATATCTACCTGGACTTGAGCAAAGCCTTTGATATGGTCGCTCACCACATTCTTCTCTCTAAATTGGAGAGGTATGGATTTGAAGGATGGACTGTTAGGTGGATAAAGGATTGGTTGGCTGGTCGCAGCCAAAGGGTTGTAGTCAACGATTTTATGTCTGGGTGGAGGCTGGTCACAAGTGGTGTCCCTCAGGGGTCAGTCTTGGGTCTGGTGCTCTTCTGTATCAATGATATAGACAGAATCAAATGCACCCTCAGCAAGTTTGAAGATGACACCAAGCTGAGTGGTGCAGTCAGTACAACGCAGGGAAGGGATGCCATCCAGAGGGACCTGCATCCAGAGGGACCTGGACAGGCTGGAGAAGTGGGCCCGTGAGAACCTAATGAGGTTCAGCGAGGCCAAGTGTTGCACTTGGGCAGAGGCAATCCCAGGTATTTATATAGACTGGGAGAAGAAGAATTTGAGAGCAGCCCTGTGGAGAAGGACTTGGGGTCCTGATGGACAAGAAGCTGAACGTGAGCTGGCGGTGCACACTTGCAGCCTGGAAGACCTACTATGTCCTGGGCTGCATTAAAAAGGGGGTGGCCAGCAGGGAGAGGTGATTGTCCCCCTCTGCTCTGCTCTTGTGAGACCCCACTTGGAATACCATGTGCAAGCCTGAGGCCCCCAGCACAAGAAGGATGTGGAGCTCTTGGAACGGGTCCAGAGAAGGGCCACTAACATGATCAGAGGGATGGAGCACCTCTCCTATGAAGAAAGGTTGAGGGAACTGGGCTTGTTTAACTTGGAGAAGAGAAGGCTCCAGGGAGACCTCATTACGGCCTTCCAGTACTTGAAGGGAGCATATAAGCAGGAGGGGGAACACCTGCTTACTTGTGTTGATAGTGATAGGACAAGGGGCAATGGTTTTAAACTAAGACGGGAGACTTAGGTTAGATATTAAGGGAACGTTTTTCACTCAGAGGGTGGTGAGGCACTGGAAGAGGTTGCCCAGAAAGGTTGTGGATGTCCCTTCCCTGGAGGCATTCAAGGCCAGGCTGGATGCAGCTCTGTGCAGCCTGCTCCAGTGGTTGGCAACCATGCCCAGAGCAGGGGGGTTGAAACTAGATGATCTTTAAGGTCCTTTTCAACCCAGGCCATTCTATGATTCTATATACTAATCAAATGAAATTTAATGGAAAATACTGTAAACGTGATAGTGGTTCCCTGTTATCCATATGCTTCTGTTGTATTAAACCATGAACATCTTAGAATGGTCTCTTAAGGTGTTAGCAGTTTCCAGCTTACAGTTGAGGATCCATATTCAAGGCATGAAAGCCCAAACATGGGCTTCTTCTCTCATGACAGGCAGTTGTGGAAAGAACTTTGGGAGCTTAAAAATTGCATCGTCAACATTTTAGATATTGCATCTTCTCTATATGTATTGTTTGATCAGACTTGGACCTTATAAGAAGGGCAAGATCTCACTGAATTCCTTAGTCTGAACATGACATACTTGCATCCAGGAGCCATTGGCTGTCTTCAAATGTGTGTTACAGATTCTTTAAGAAAGGCTTTCACTTCTTGCACAGTAACAAAGAAAGGAAAGAAGTTCTTGAAGATGCATTTGCCATGCCAGCAGAAGCATAGTTGTAACCAATGAATCTTTTATAATTAAAACACTATGACTTGGATTTTGAGCTAGGCAGGTGGAATGCTTTGTTGTGGGTAATTAAATTACACTTCTATCCTTAGATCTTGACCACTTTCCAAGGAGTTCTCCCACCATATATATTAGTTGTGATAAGACCAATCTTGTCTTTGTTTGGCTTATGCATTCCTTTTCACATGAGTAATGACCAGGATTATTGGAACTGCATATTCTTCCTCTCTGAGATAGATGTTCTATGTTAAGCATCTACTTCCAGTTTAAAAATAACAAGATTCAACTATTGTTCCTTCCTTGTTGAAGTAATAAAGTAGGAGAGTTGGAAAGACTTCAACTTTCTTGATGTTCTAGCAATTTCTGTGACTTAAAAGTGAATCTTTGAGCTCCTTGCCACCCTAAGTCCTACTTAACATTGTTACTACTGCTTAGTTTTGTAGGTGAATAAACGGTGAGGGAGATTAGTCCTAGTCCCATATGTTTTTAAATGTATTTGAGTAGAATGGTATTTGCAAATACTTATGGAATTTCGATAAATGTGTGTTATTTAGTAACTAACTCATAATTCTGCATAAATATAAAATTGATTTGGTTCATAATGTGCTTAGTTGTTCTATCAGATTCTGTATCTTTAAACTCTCAGGTTCTATTTATGATACACTGCTGCAATGGTAGTACTTGAATTTTAGTCTTTTTTTTGTTAATTTTCTGCAAGACTTTTTCTCAGTAGAGGCTGACTAGTTTAGTTTCAGGGCTTGCAAAGGATTTTAAAATTCATGTGTTTTCATTTAAGAATGCCTCAATTATATCTGTTTGCATCAAATATTCTTGGAATATAAATTCAGAGAATTAAACCAGATACAACAAAAATTAAAGCATCCAAGAGTTAAAGTTTATTTAAAATCTTAGATCAAATCATGAATAGGAAGTAGAGACTTTGCATTCCCTACTTCCTGGGGTGGGGAGGAGCAGGATCTATCATGACTCCCTTGTTAAATGGTATATTGATAAGAAAATAGCACTATGTTGCCACTTAGTACAAGAAAACAAAAGCAAATAAGCAGAAAGACTTTGATAGGAAAGCTATTAGGTCTGTTTTTTTTTTTTTTTTTTCACCTGCTAAGGCCAGCTGTCCCATGTGTAATTTTGCTTTTGTGTGTGTGGTGTGGGTTTTTTTTAATATTATTCCCATAGTCAGTAAAGCTGTAGCAGAAACTGCGAACTCTTGACACTAGCAGTTTATAGTTTTACAAGATACATGGGGAAGAAGTGTCATGTGTACAAAAGTTAAATTAACTTCTTAATATACTTCTGTTGTGTTTATATTGAGTTTTTAAGTGGCATTTTACAAACCCCATTACCGTACTTCTGCTGCCAAACTGACTAATAGACTGATCTATTGACACCATCTGTCTCAGGAATCCACAGCCGCTGTTTCAATGTCTAGTTCAGTTTTCAATAGAAGTGCATTCTATTTAGAAGGAATTGTTTCTTCTCTTTTCTTCCTCTTCTGCTCCCTTTCCCCTCCCAAGGATCCTCGGTGGTGATTCATACTGGAATTTCCCCCAACACCCCCCCCCCCCCCCCCCCACGCACACACACGCTTCCTTTTGCATATCCAGTAAATTTCTCAGTTGATTCTCCAGTATTATGATATGTTGGCATGTTTTATCACGGTATGAAAGCTGTAGGGCATCTGGACAGAAATGAAACATCAGTAGATCATTTTACAGATAATTCTCTGAAATCGTTTTGTACTTTTGGAAACTATTTGATGTATATAGGTACTGTTTTTAGAAACGAACCGATGGTGCATTAACCAGATTTAACAGTGTGTCTTCTGTTTGGTAATTTAACCAATTTGGTAATTTTAACAGTGTGTCTGCTTCTGTTTGGTAATAAATACCTATTTCTGCAAGTTGAAAGTCAAATTGTACTTGACGTATAATATGTTTCTTTAAAAGTGATTCTAGTTGAACTATACAAGGGTGTTTGTGAGGGGTACAGCATACATAAATTGATATGCGGCGTTCCAGTAGTAACTCATGCTGCCCAGTCTTGTTCTTTGTGGTTGGCAAAAGCAGCATGATGCTGTAGGCAAATTACTTTGCTAATGAAGATTATTTGGAGGGACAATTACATACATTCATATTAAAATGTAAACTGTGAAGAATGTGTTCTGAAGCATGGTGGAGTTTTAGCTTGTGGCTCAGTGAACCATTTGCCATTATCCATGAAATGAAAGCATTAAGTTCAATCTCCAGATCAAAAGAGACTGCTTGTGTTTGCTGAAAGACCTAAGTCAAAGCAAAATTTGTAGTTTATAAATGTGGACATAGTCAAGAGAGGGTAATAGGTTTATCACAGATTTTCATTTAAAACAAATAAACAAAACAAACTAGGCAACGGACCAAACTGGGCCAACTGTGAACCATATCAGTGAGTTGATACTGCCATTTCAGGTTCTAGAGATTCTGGGAAAGGGGTCTAATTTTTTACCGTAGGTAATGACTTAAGGTTAGTTTTAGCCAATTAATGTTTAACTTGGATTAATATTAGTCCATCTGAATTTAGTTATAAATTCAGTAAATAAAAGTTATAAAGATGATGCTGATGTTGTAGGTACTTTTTTGATTGTATTGAGCCACCTGAGTCATTTAAGCTATGGTATCTGGAAATCTAAGTTCATCTGTGTACACATTCTGTAAGACTATGTTTTATCTTAACAGAAGATCCAAGTATAACAAGAATTTACTCATCCTGTGTTTAACTCTACTTGACCAGCATGTTGTAACTGTATGAATGCCATTTGCAGTAAATTGTGTAAATTTTGAAAATACTTACAACTTTTTTTAATTGATTTTGTTTATTTATTTATTGGAGATCACTGAGAAAGGACATAGCTCTCCAAGAGCCACTGGGGCTTTCTGCACTGGTCTTCCTCATTGTGGCACTCAACTTTCCCTAGATTCTTGTTCTGGAATTGGAAGACCCAATTTCTGTAGGGATTCATGTGTTTTCTTCTTCCTGCTAGATTTGAAGGGGGGAGGGGGAAATGTTAACTGTATTCTGTTAAATTTATTCTTTGTGGCATTAAAATTACCTATTGGTCGTGGTGATGGGAGCATAAAGGCATAGTAGATATCTTCATAATTTATTTTTTCCACTTGTTTGTATAAACAGTGGAAATGCATTTCATTTTAGACATCTTGTATGAAAGATTTGTGATTCACACCTCTCAGTCACTCCTTTCAGTTCTACGGACCTGGGCAGACCTTCCAAAAACAGCTGGCAGCATTTTTGGAGAGAAGAGAATATTTTATTATTTTTTTTAGAAAAAATGATTCAATATAATTAATAAATACTTGCTTCTCAGATAAATTGCAGGTCTCTAGCGTAGAGGACCAGGTGTTGTGGATGAAAAAAAAAAGTCTAATTTTCATTTGTAGAATGGTGTTTTTATTTTATTTAGAAGTAGCTTGAAGAATATCACTCCTTTTTAAAAATGCCTTTGCGGTATTCATTCATCACTTTCATGGAGACCTGATCACAAGCAGAAGTGATCCACAAGTGGCTGCATCAAAGATGCCTAAAAGTGGCCTACAGCCCTAAACCAGGAAGGTAAAGGAATCTATGACAATTCAATAAACTGAAGTATAGTAAGTAACAACTTTATACTGTATTACTTTGGATGAAGCACAGCTTTGAACTTAATCGTCCCCTATGTTGAAAATTTAAGTACTTAAAAAGACTTCTGTCACTATTACATAGATTTTATTAAGTACAGTTATTTGTCATGATCAACCATATTTTCCTTTCATGGTTTTTATCTTCATCTGTATCTCCTTCATGAAATGATATCCTCAACGTATCTTCATCGAGACAAAGTAATCTGTGTGCAGCAATTTCAGGACTTTAAGAATAGAAAAGGAAGAGAGGTACAAACAACATATTCATTTTTAAAGGGTTCCCTGATGTGAATATTATTTGTTCTTTTTTTTTTTTTTTTTTCAGCTGTGATAAATTTTCTTGAGAATAACACCTATCTTGTTAAATTGTAATGTCATCCTACCATAATATGGACAGCTTAATTTAAAAATGTATTTACTTGAAGGAAATGAGTATTCCAGTTTTACTGTTTTAACTAAGTTATGTTTTTTTTTTGTCATTGTTGTTTGATTGTTTTTTATTTAAGAATATTTATCTTGTAATTCTTAAGGCATATGGGTTAATATTTGACTCAGAATATAGTATCTGGTGAACATGTACATGAACGTTGGGGTATTTTTTAAGGAAGTTTCTACATAAATCCTTCAATTCAGAAGGGATATAAGTTACTTCAAATGTTTTAATGATTCCCATTTTCAGTTGCTGGAATTGACTTTATTTTTTTCTTCACATGGGTGAAATAATTATTAGGAGTAGATTCCTTTCTCCAGCTTGGAAACATCAGTTCCTTTAGTTTTTCTCTGTCTTAACTGTATTGGAAGCTTTACAGTATTTACCACTACAATATTGTCTACCTCTGAAGACTTTTTTTTCACCAGTCATTAAGCCAGCATACTGTAGAGTGAGATAATCATAAGGATGGGATTCTTTCACTGGGGGGCAGGGGATATCATACATTAGTGAAGGCAGAGACCACAAAGAGCAGTACTAATAAGCATGAAGGCTTTAGGCACTTGCATTCACAGCAGTGTTTTGTGGAGATGGCCCCTTTAACGTTATTTGTCTTTTTACTTCCCTTCCCTGGATAATTCATTGTTGTCATGGTGAGAGCTTTCAACATAAAAGTAACGATTTTTAGTAATTCTTTCAGGCCTTTAACAGGAAAATGGGGATTTTTCCTTTTCATTGAAATGTACCAAGAAATGCTTTTTTTTTCAAGGTCAGAACATTCATTACTATGGCTTGATTGTGCAAGTTTACATGACCGTTCCATTTGCAATTAATTGTAAAGGACATTTACTTTAAATTAGGATGAAATGCATTTTGGAGATCTGTTGTACTTCAGTACAATGGTTCACTTTGTCTTCCTTAGAACTGTATTTTTGGGGATGTGAGAGATATTTGTGATATGTTTGTTCATCAAACTTTGGTGACTTCTTCTGGAAGAAAGTTACCTAGTTAAGGAGCATAATTAAATCAAGCTAAGAAATTGCAATTCTAAGTTTTGTTTGTTTGTGTTTTTATTTTGTTTGTTTTTTGAAGGTGAAATTGCAAATAGTTATAAGCCAGTATATGATCAAGATCAAGGGAAAAAGATCTTGGTAAATGAAGAATAGAAAGCTATACTTCATATCTCAGTTTCTGGTTGCTGATCTTGCTTTAATATTGTCAGTATAAGGCAATTGGAAGTATGGGATCATTAGAAGAAAAAACTTTTAAATAAATGCTGTGGCTTTTTTTTTTTTTTTTCCTAGTTTCACAGTGCTCTGGTCTTGCATGTCAGTCTTTTTAGATTTTTTTTTTTTTTCCTCAGTTGAAACCCGCTCTTGTCTCTGTTCTCCTGATCACTTTGACGATATATTCTGTACCATTGATTTATCTCTAAGCAAGAAATTCTTCACCACTCAGATGCTTTTAGTATCTAAGCATTCGTAAAAATGTTGGTCCCTATTGAGGTAAATAATACAAGGTTAAAGCTTTCCGTAGGTAATGCCTTTCTTTGTCAGTTAACACATGACTTCCTAGAAAATTGCATGTACAAACGCTGAAGGTTTTTTTTTTGTTTGTTACATTAATTTTATATGGTCAATTAAAAACTAATGCAGCAACTAAATGAAAAAGAGTCCTCTTTTAAACAGGAGAAAGGCAAAGAACTTTAATTCTTAAAGTTATGTATGCTAACTTAAATATAGTAAGTTTTCAGCTTTGGCTCAGACTCTTTGGTTTCTTATGTGGAAGTCTGTATTGAGTAGACTTCTGTAAAATCGTTGCTAATTCATTAGCTATTTTAATCAAAAAACACCATATTTTTTGTTTTTAAGAATGGTATAGTATCTTGGTGTTTTGGGAAAGCCTGTTACATATGCTATATTTCTGAACAGGAAATAAAGCTACCTAATGAAACATTTTTTGAATCATAATATTGGCTTGTAACAATAGTTTGATTGCACAGATTACGACTAGCTGTTTGATTTTTACTGATAAATACCTATATTAAAGGAAAAAAACAAACAACATTTACTGTTAAGAAGTTTTGTGAATATGTTGTCATCTCAAGTGTTTCTGCTGGGACTTGCAGTTTCTGGATATTCTGAAAAGCCTTCTCTATGTCTTTTTAGTGTCATTACAGTGACTACATGGCTCAAAAACCACCATGTAACCTCCATTTAAGATAGAGGGAAAAATTCAGCACCTGCGTTATGCTTTCAGGTTTCTGGTTTAGCTCCCCATTATTTATCACTATTTAAAAAGTGATACACAGATGTTAGTAGACCAGACTATTAGGAGTTTCTTTGAAAAGGTGGATAAGTATCTGGCACAAGGAAGCCTAAATGTTGTCAGCTCCCATTCTGTCATTGTTCATGCCTAATACCCTTCCTGTGTTCTTCAGGGTATTCTGTCTGATCGCATGTTACAGAGCTGACCATCTCAGACCTAACCTGTTGGGTTTCACAGACATGCCACAGGCATTTTCTTCTAAAATCTGTATTCCAACTGTTTTACATTAAATTGATAAATAGCCCTTGAAGCAGAGGCTTAATACCAGGTCTTCTGTCATGTGTGACTTCCCTAATTGCTGATACAAATGGGCCCCCATAACACCTTCCTCAGATTCTTACCAGAATAAGTATTCTTGTGAGCTTTTGACAGAAAGAATGTAAAGCAACCTGAAGACACCTGACTTGAGCACAGATCTGTGGACTGCCCATTGCCCACTGGTGGAAGGTATGAAGAAACAAGGGATTGGCTTTCGTTTGTTTAGGTAGTTCCACACCAAGCAGGCTAATTCCAGGTCACTGTTTTTAACATCCTATATTGAATCATTTTGTTTTTCTGCTGCATTGTAGGGGTTATGTGTACCTAATAGAAAACCTTGACTTTACTGTGAAGGCCAAGCAGTTGGTGTTTACCTATGGTGGTTTCACTGAGGTTTAAGTCAAGAGAGGAGTTGGAGTAGCCAGCTCTCACCACAACACCCAAAGCACTGGGCAACTCAAAAGTTGAGTGGCATGGCCTTTGCTGAGAACTTTGAACTTTCTGTGAGGCCAATGATAAACTATGGGATTTGGGGTGAAATATTCTGCATGTTTTTTGTTCTGCCTCAAAATCTTATATGCCATTTTTTAATTTTCATTAGATTATCATTTTCAAATTTGGTGAATTAAGTCATTTACTCTATTGATAGGTAATGTTTTCTAATGATGGTGTGCTATGTTAGTATTGAAGCAGTTGAATCAAATAAAGACTTTCTAGTTTTTGCCCAGTGTTTTTTTTCCTAAACAGACTTGAAAGTTGACTGTTTACTACGGCCCATATGGAAAATCAAATAATCAAATAACATAGGACAGATTCAATGCTATTTATAACTTACTTCTCTATATAATCTCTTGTAGCTATTACAGTGTGGTATTTATTATTTACAAATGTCATTATTTATAAATATGACAAATTGCTCACAATTACAGAACACATTAAAAGAAAATTTTGAAAAGAAAGCACAGAGGGCTGACAATTGCTGTACAATATCTCAAGAAAATACCAATTCTTTTGTAATATATCTTTTAGCACTACTTAGCTTTTGCTTTTAATCAAAACACTGAGGGAGAATTTCCTGTTTATTTAAAGTAGTAATTTAAAATAAGGACAGATTAATTGTCAGGAAAGTGACTTTTAAACTGATACCTGTGCCATAATGCCTACTAGTTAGTCATATAATGTCATATTAAAGAATAAAAAGGAGGAGATTAGTGCTCACCCTGTGGAGAAGGGACAACTGATACCCGTTAATCAATTTAACCCCCTAACTGTGCATTTAATTCTCAGCCTTTGCACAGGGTACTAGTGAGCAGCTGTGAGCCTCAAGGCCTAGTGGTTCTGACTAATTAGTCCCACTGAAGGCTTTCAGGCTATTCAGGAGGGCTTAATTTAGGTTCAGGGGTTTTGTTTCAAATAGCTGTTTACATAAAGTGGAAAAGTCCATATACTGGTTGCCTTTTAGAGTTTAGAAAATATACTGTACTTTTCTTTTTGATACAGAAAGGGAGCTTAGCCTTGAAAACCCTCTTGCAAGAAAAGCTTGCCTAAAATGTGGGATAGTCCTTTGCAGGGATGAAAATGTACATAACCAATAGTTCTTTGAATCCACCACTCAAGTCATGGCTAATAGCTACCTTTGCTGTAACATGTTATGCAGTGTTAGCAACAGCATAAGTTTTTAGTGAGGTTTGAGTTTTGGGGTGGTAGTAAAAGCCCTGGCCTACTTTTGCCTCTTGGGAGGAATTGAGCAAGTTCTGCGTGGTGTAGTCATGGGAGGAGGGAAGGAGATGGGATGAGCGTGGTAATTAAACCTAGTCCCTGTGTAATAAATCTGAGAGGAACATGCATTCTTAGCGAACAGGCAGATTCAGTGCATGATTGGATGAATTACCATAGCCCTGAGCAATAGAAGATGACGTATTTGTACTTGATGAAATTTGTTTTGTTATGAATATAGGTAGCTTTTCCCCCTCAACATTTCTACATATGTGTAAAATGCAGTTTAATTTTTTGGAAGGAAAACTCTAATAATATCATATTCAATCAATCTTAGTCTTACAGACACAAAAATAGCTTTCCTTTACTAAAGGAGCCTACTCTGTGTACCAGCGGGTTATTTTAACCTGGCTACCCTGTTTTTATAGGTTGCTGTATTTTTCCACTTGCCTATCATTAAATTGTGAAAGAAGCATTGTTCAGAGAAGTATTTTTTTGTTTGTTTGTTTAGATCAATTGATAAAGTTGGATGATATTCTTGGTCATGCTGTTCTGCTTTTTATTAATTCCTGACATAGCCTATTTTTCTTTACTGCTTGAACTCCCCTGTCATATATTGGCTGCTGATAGAAGTAATAACAACAATTCCTTTCCTTTATTTTCAAGTAGTTATTCTCCATAATCATTTTGAGGCTTCTTCATAATTGACAATTATATAACACATGAGCCTCTTCCTGGTGGTCTGTAGTTGTGTTGTATAATGCATTATAATCTTGAATCATACAGCTCTGTTCCTCTCATCATTTTTGCTGGCTGTTGTCTTTTATGTTCAAGGTTCTTGTGCCTTTCTTGCACTGTTCTGCAGAGTTCTGAGATTTTTGTTTTCCCTCATTTACTTCTTGCATTCCTGTCTGTTGCTTTCCACTCAAAGCACCATGGTTATGTAACACTGGCTTTCTCTTACCTCTTCCCCCTCATTCTTTTTGCTATTTTCCATATCTAAATGTTGATGCATCTCCATCAGCTCTCTAATCCCTTCATTAGAACACTGTTATTAGTAATCCACAGGCTAGTTGTTAAACTAGGCTTTAAAAATATTCAGAACAAGATCCTACTCTTGTCTTCTTGGTTTTGATCAAATAATTATATTTTTCTAACTTTTTCTCATACTGTTAAAATGTTCTTCACTCCTTAAATCTCATCCTCAACAACCATGACTTACTGCCCTTCTTTAATCTTTTTTTTTTTTTTTTTTTTTTTCTCATTCCACTCTAAGCTTCAGTAGGCTCAGTCAACAGCATTTTTATTTATCTGTAAAATTCTAACATTTTAACATACCATGGAAGCTATAAACATTACCTTCATTCATGTTCTGGTTATGTCAGAATTTGCTTTTAAGGTTGATAACTGACTGAGATGGCCTGCATTCCTCTAGGGATTTGTTACTAATCCTTTAAAAGGCCATTTCAAATATTTTGTTTTTTGAAAGTATAAATTACTCCAGACAATTATGCTTAAAACTGTGATTCAGTACCTTTTCTTAAAGATGTTATTAACCCACCTAAGACTGGTGCTATTTAAATATCTGCCTTGAGTGTGCCTATCATATAGGATATCTCAAAAGCTTTGTTTTAGATGTTTAAATACATGTCAAGCTGCTGAACACTTAGGCTATTAGCTACAGATTTTCTGAAGAAGCCCCTATTTGGGAAAACTGTCTAATGTTCTCACCATTTCTTTTATCCAAAACCTGTAAGGCTATGCATTTCATATTTTCTCTCCTGTTAATTTTGTATAGACAGATATTAAATACAATTTTCATGTTTGAAAACCAAAGTGTCTACAGTGAGTGCTTTGAAACTTACATTTGTTTTGAAACTATTTCCTTTGAGTTTTCTCTTCATTCACAGATACTGTTGTGTTTTAACATAGAAACATACGCAAAAATAGGAAACATTGCTAATTGCACTGTTTATATATATATATGTATCAGCATATACCATAGAATCTTCTTTTATCAAGAGAATAATTATGCTGGGAAAGCTGAGCAATCTTCTAGAGACTGAAAAATTAAAATGAAAGCCCATGCTTTTCTCAGATCCACTTATGCTTGGAAGTTTTATTTGGCAGTGTATCAAACTGCCAGTTGGGATGGTGCCTTTCATAGCAGGTACCATGGTTGGCCATTGCCTTCGTTCTTCCTACAAGTAACATTTAGCTTGTTGACTGAAGTATCTCCACATATTCAACTGTAAGATCATGGAGAGGTTCCACTGAACTGCTTGTTTGTGCTTTTTTTGCTCTGCAAAAGTGTCATGTTTTTCCTAACATGATCACTTTAACATAGCTGTTATTTACAGTGAACCATTTTTTCTCCTATGTGGATCTTAATGTTTGGATAACTAAAAAAATGTGCAGTGTGCATTAGTAGAGGAGGAATATATAGAGCTGGGCAATTTCCTGCATGGCTCTGGTTTTGATACGATCTTCCAGAGAGTTTTACTGGTAACATGATTCAGAGCACAAAGTATGAGAACTCTGGATGTGAAAGTGTGGGTGATCAAAATGGCTGAAAATTTATGTAAGAGTAAGTACGCAAGCCTGAGAAACGGAATTTTTCCAGGCCCTTTTTTTAGGAATCTCTGCAGTGGCTGTTGAATGATACCAAAGTCTTCAGCTCGGTTGTTTGCAAGTTGCCAATGCCATTTTCACTACAACCAGAAAGAAAATGCAATTAGGAAGGTATACGAGTGGCAGAGATAATGGTGGAAATTTCTCATAATTTTTCACTGTGTGTTCAGCAGCAATGCTCTGAAATGGGAACATAGATCGTAATGGTAGAATTAGTTCTTCATCTCAGGGAAGAAAAAGTCTGAGTGATAGTTTTTAGGGCCGATACCACTGTACATTTAAGGATGTCCTGGGACATTGTTTTCTGTGTAATGCAGTTCATCTGCGGTAGGATGTAATGTTAGAATTGTTAAGGTATGCTTGATGGAAAGGAGTTGTAGATTAAGGTTTTCTCTTCAGTTTAAGGTTTCTTTGGCTTCAAATTTAAAGCTAATGTTTTTTTTCTGATCTGAGGAATGTAAAATTTGGTCACCTTGCTGACAAAGGGAATACATTACTCCATCACTCAGAAAAAGACAGTTTTGATGGTAACAATAGGTGGAAGTTTATTTTGGGGGAAAGGTAATGCTTGGTGTTTTGACAAAGCTTTATATTAGTGAAAAACAATAGAAAGAGACTTTTTAGGTCATCAAGCAATAATGTTGTATTGATTGTTGTGCCAAGTAACTCATGGCTTTCTGGTAAAGAAATAGTTGGAGATATGTTTTGTAGAGTATGTGACTGATTCACATTATATGGAAAGGTAACAAATATATCCCAGGTGTTTTTGAAAATACTGGATTAGTTCCAGTTGATTGCTCCAACCAGAATCATCGCTTACTGTCCAGCGGCACGTTCTGGTTCCCTGAGCAGTGTTCCTTCCAGTTCGGCAGATGTTTCATTCGAAACCTGTGGGATTGCTGGTCCTTCTTCTTATCTTTGCAGGAGGAGTTATTTACTGTTTTCCACTGCAAGCATGCTATCTTTCACACTTACTTAGCTTTCTGTTTGAATAAAGTGTGTTTTGGAAAGAGGATATGGATAGACAGTTTTTAAGTATGTGTTTATTAAACTTGATTTGTACATTTTTTTCTCCATTTATGCTTAAAAATAAAATCATTTATATTGATCTGTACATTTAATGTACTTCTAAACAACTCATTGTAAGCAGTTGTTTCATTTGGATTTAAATTTCCACTCTTTATTCCTTATGCAAGTAAAACATGACAGTAATGTATTATTGTAACAACTTGTAATTGGAAATGTCTGGCCTTTTTGTAATTTTCTGAACTCAACATTGTACAAAAAGTTGGATTGTTTTAAATGGAGTGAAATAAATTTGTTTCAATCCAAATGTTTAACACATTAAAATACCAACAACAGAAGTAAGGTAACTTAGCTACTTCATAATGACTCTTTATTCTATTGTTAATTTTCTCTAAATTACTATCATTAACCAAATAATTAGAGTATTAACTTCAAACTTATTCCTGAGCTGATGTAACCCTCCAAAAAATACCTAACATTTAGATTCCTGAGGGCAGTTGTGATATTTAATTCACCCTTGCAGATAAACACATTTAGAATCATTTTAAAGTAGGAATTTGGTGAGGTGTTTCACATCCTTGTATTTCTCCTTTCCACTTATTCTTGTTTTCAAAATAAATTTGATGTTATTTCTGTGAGATGTAGCAAAACTAACACAAGCAAAAGCCTAGGAATGCTGCTGGCTGTCACAGTACTGTGCTTCTGTTGCCTCAGAGTTGAGGAGTGCTTCTTGAGTATAGAAAACCCTAGGTTCTATTTGCTGTTTCTTTTAAAAGTTTGAACGTGCAGTTGATCAAGATCAGATTAAGTCTCATACTGAATCTGGAGTTGGAAATGAAGTAGAAGTCAGTATTCTTAAGCATGGTAAGAAGTGGGTTTAAGTCCAAAATTGTGTGTAGGCAATCCCTCTGAAATACATGCATAGAATGTGTAACATTGGTTTTCATGACTAAATGTTTTTTTTAAAAAGAGCAACCCAAAGGAAAGGTATGCTTAGGTGTATCTGTTCATGAATGAGGAGGAGTATGATGATCCAGGAGGATAGTCTGTATTTGGTTTGACACCCTTAACTGCTGTTCCTTGGCCGTTGCTATAGTAGCAATGTCAGTCTTCTCTGAGTTCCCTGCACCTGCCCAACCTCACTGCTTTATGCATCCTTCAGTTTACTGTGATCATCCCCAACCAGTCTGTGGCTTCAAGATCATCACATCCCAACCTCCAAAGATGAGCTTGCCTTCAGATCTGTTTGTGGCTCTGTCTTTCTGTTGTGCTCTTGTTCTCTGTATTATCCCAGTACAGGAAATATCTCCCAACATTACTGCAACCATTTCAAAGAAAAAATGGAGTAGACTTCATTACCTCTGTATTTGTTTTTGAAATGTAGTGTTATTACTCACTGTGCCATAGTTAATTTGCCTTTTTAATACAAAATACTCCTGTAATTTCATTAATCTTTTCTTTAAGGGAAAATACTGTTCTGAACTTACCAGTTTGGTGGGGGATACTGTAATTTTTATTGAATGAGGTTTGATTTCAGAAGCCAGCGCTCTAGATACGTCCATCTCACTCTACTTCAGCATCTACTAAAATCAGATGAGATGCATATCTTGCTGGAGAGCACAGCTGAGGGAAAGAAAAATAAAACCAAACACTTTTTATCCTCAGGCAGTAGGTGATGTTCCCAGCATTTTATGTAAATGTCAGCCTCTTACATAGCTCAATATAAAAGTTATTATTTTAAATTTATATTCTAGCTACACTTAATGAATAGCGAGGTTAGGACTTATACATGCTAACTGCTGGACAAACCAGTAACGTATTTGTGTAATGAGGGTTCAATGTAAAGCTATGTCTCTTAAAAATAAATAGTCCATCCAAAAGCAATTTTAAAGAGTTGCATTTAATTTTGGATTAAGAAACTAAAGTATGACTCTTATAGTTGCCACTTTCAACTTTAAAAGTGATCACTTCAAAGAGCAAGTCTCTCTTAGTATTTCCTGAGAAATGTAATTTTATGGACTAAAACAAAGCTGTTGTTAGTATCTATGCAATACAGTACCTGCCAATATTTTTTTTTTGTTCATACCAGATAGAATGTTTAAATATCTATGAGATGCCATCATCTTTCTAGAAGTCTCTTTGCCTAAAAACTTAGGTTTTCTGACCTAGTCATTTATGTCTGGATATACTGTAGAATAAGGAACAGAAGCAAACAATTTAGGCCAAGGTAATATTTTGTTCTTATTTTTTTCCCTTGTTTATTTAGTTTATTTCTATATTGCTATAATACTTCAGTTAGCTTCTACTCGGTTGATTAATACATAAGTATTGTGTAAATTGAATATGGCTATACGTGTGTTACATCTTGTAGTACAAGAGCCAGGTACCAGATCGGTCTGGATTTGAGGCATTTTTTAATCTCTTTCTTTGGGGAAAGAGGCAGACATAGCTTAAAACTCGAGGCTGTCTGTGGTTAGTCTAGATTTTTTTGACTGTACACATACAGTAAATTACTAGTTTCTGACATCTCCTGATAGTGTTGTAACCAGGACAGAAATGTGATGTAATTCACGATGTCTTAGCAACATAAGATACTTCAAGGTATCCACTTTCTAAGTGGAAAAATGTTTCATGGGTGCCTGCAGCTAAGTTTAAAGGTTTTTACCCATGATTTCTTTTAAGATTTAATAAACACTTTGTATTTAAAGTGCAACTTGTTTTATCCAGAAATATACCTCAGTAACAGAAATAATGAAAGATTAATTTATCATTTTGTCTCTTACTAGGAACAGAAACTCCAATGCCACTTAAAGGAGAGGCACAAAAGTATTTCTTGACATAATGGTGTAAAATGGAGAAAGAAGTAGTAAAATAATAAAAACAACAAAACAACCCTCTTTTTAGGGAATATCACAATAGTTTCATAGCTGGGATGATAGTGTCTAGTGCTTTTCTTGTGCCCTCCTGTTTTCCAGCTGTGTTTGGAAGAAAACGTAGATGCTTGTCTTCATGGGGAACATGTAGGGGAATTTCATGTTCTACTGATCCAAATTGAGTGCCTTGCTTATCTCTTTTTATGGTATCTGAATTATTGGAAAGAACTGGACCTATTCCCAGCTTAATATTTGGAAGCATTGAACACATCTTAAAACATATTTCCATAAACCTGTAGTCCTGGGTGGGCATTAATCACATTCCAACTATTCATTTTTCTCCTTAGGATACAAATATCAGCTCACTTGTGGGAATGTAACACCTCTGCTGTCTTCAATTTTTGGTTATAAAGGTGTCATCCTTTTAAAGAATTTATGAAGGCGTGCACAGTTATGACTGTGCAAAGTTATGGCAGGATTTAAGTAAAAAGAATGTATTTTTTATCCTGAACTAGAAGTTGAGTACTCTTTTGTTAGAAATCAACATCTGTTGTAAATAAAACTCTTCATAACTGTGCAAAGAACTACTTAGTGAGTCCAAAGTGATGTAACTTTATTCTCAAATTTGAGTGTTTCAGAAATACCAATTTAGTGTAGTCTTGGCTCTTGTGCTTACTGCCAAAGCACAATTCAAAAGTGAAATTTCTCTTCTTAGTTGACAGTTCGGGGGAAATCTGAAGAAACAGGCACAGCATTACTTCATTAGTTATTCCATGCCTTTGGTTATGTCTGCAACATCTCTAAAGGAAGTTTCAAAATACTTGCTTTTTGAAATGCTCTACTCTTGCAGGCTGCAAAGCTCAGGAAATTGGATGTTCTATTAGGGCTGGACTAGGATACAAGGAGAAGAAATACGCTAAAAATAAGAGACAAATGGAGTTCTTTATTAACAGAAGCTAAAGCGTCTTTTTCACTATCTCTGAGAATCTGATTTGTCCCACTTTTTTCCTTGAAAATTATCTGCTGTCTAAGAGAACAAGTAAACCCAATGGGTTAGGTTAGTTAAATGGCTCTACACAGAAAAGCTACTTCATGGAAAATTCTTTGATTCTTTTAGATATTTCTCCTGTGTAACATGATGTCTCACTCAGTCATGGTGTGCTCTTGCAATAGTATTTTAAGTCTGCTTCTTACCCATGTTTGGCTTCTGTGTTCAGAAAGGATGAACTCAAACTGGAACTTAAGACAGGGAAATGGAGAGCAAATCTTATGAGAAGAAAACCAGAGGAGATTCGTTTGTTGATTTCTAACAGCTACAAGAACACAAAATCCAGGAGGGTGGTTAAAAAAGGAAAAACTTGAAATCTTACACTTGCAATCTGTAAGTGTGTCAAAGGGATAAAATGCTAAGAAATGTGGAGAGATCTGAATTCAAGGGCAACTCAAGTGCAGGAAGTGTTAGGTTTGTACTACTCATGGCTGTGTTTAACTTGAGAATTAGGGAAAGATTTCTAACTTTTAGAGCAACAGAGAAACCGAGTGTCTTTCTAATCAGTATAAACAAAAACAGAAAAATTCCACCACTTTCTGAAAAATTAAGTTAAAAGTAGTGGAAATACTACTAGTAAAAATGGATCGCTCATGTTCTTTTGAAGCATAATTATTTGCAGGAACCACCTAAGCTGTAGTTTTGTTTGTTAGCATTTTATTAATATCTTGTATATCAATTAGGACAGTAACTTAGTTCTTATGTTAAAACATTAAGCTCTTCAATAAAAGAATGGACTAGAGATCTAGTGTTCTAAAAACACATGTTAAATGCTGTATTTGTGAAATTGAAAATGAATGGGACCTCCTTCTTCCTCTCCTCCCAGGAGGTCAGCAGTATTTGTACCCATGATAGCAGCTTTCCTATTTAAATGTATATTCCATTCTATTTTCAATACTTCGTATATTATACCAACAGGAAGTTTTAAGGCAAGAAGAAACACAATTCTTGCCATTGCAAATTTAACATTCATCTAATGATATCTTTCTTTGAACCTTCGTGTCTGTTTATTTCAGTGCTCAAATTCTTGTAAAAATAGTTGTGGCACAGTCCAAGAAACTGGAAACATGATTTCATATAACTCTTCTTTTAAGTAGCATCATGAAATAATTAGTATGGCGTACTTTAATTGGTCACATCCTGTTGAGTTTTTATGGAAGACTTGAGTTAGAACGAAAGCACAGAACACTAGGTGGTTAGTTTCTATAACACAGTGCTGTCATCTTTTGAGGACTGGGGGGGAGAAGCAGCTCTGTATATTTAATGGCAGATCCAGTGTATAATAGGTATTCTGCTTTTATTTATTTTATTTTTTTTTAACCAAATATCCCTTCAGGATGGATTTTTGACAGGAAAATTACATGATTGGTGCCCACTGTAAGATAGGCATTGATAATTGAAGCTGCTTATTCTCAATAAAGCACAAATGCAGCTTAAATAACTAGGCTAAAATGAAAGATACCTTAAAATAAAAATAAAAATGTATAGATATGTGGGAAGATTATAACTTAGTTGTCAAGGCCATTATATCCCTCAGGCAGTTGTCACAAAATCTGTGGCTAATGCTCGCTATGTGCCAGTCAACTAATGTTAACTTTGTCCCTTTCTGCTTCAAGCAATTTTATGAAATTTTCTAGAGAAAGGCTGCTTTATAAAACACCAGATTATATATGTGTGTATATATATATATATAATAATTGTCATTTCCATGGTTTTTATTCCTCTGATGTTACCCACCAAAGAAGTCTTAAAAGCATATGAGCGTTCCTGGAGTTTTCTGAGAACTTGACCTTATGTAAGGACTTTGCCCCCTCAAGAATCTTGAGTCTCAGTTTTCAAGAAAGTTTAGAGGTCAGTCTTCAAACTTTTATTTTGTATGGTACTTTCAGTTAGTGTAAAGTGACTTGAATATCAGTATGGAAGGTATGCATACAATATATCTGAAAATGGTATTTCATTTATTTGTGGTGTGGGCTGGTAGAATCTGTGAAAATATAAGCCTGCAACACATAGTATCACATATACAAACTTGGGCTTTTGAAAGAATTCTTAACTTTCTTTACAAACATTTTACTTTGAACTTGGAATTTTTACATTTCCAGAGTGATGTACAGTTGGTTTGGGCTTTCTAACCTTTTGTTTCATAGAATCATAGTATGGTTTGGGTTGGAAGGGGCCTTAAAGATCATCTAAGTCCAACCCTCCTGCCATAGGCAGGGATGCCTCCCACTAGATCAGGTTGGCCAAGGCCCCATCCAGCCTGGCCTTGAACACCTGCAGGGGTGGGGCATCCACAGCTTCTCTGGGCAACCTGTTCCAGTGCCTCACTACCCTCTCAGTGAAGAATTTCCTTCTAATGTCTAGTTTAAATCTATCTTCTTTTATTTTAAGACTATTCCCCCTTGTCCTATCATTATCTACCCAAGTAAAGAATCCCTCTCCATCCTTTTTATAAGCCCCCTTTAAGTACTGAAAGGCTGCAATGAGATCTCCCCGGAGCCTTCTCTTCCGCAGGCCAAACATCCCCAGCTCTCTGAGCCTTTCTTCATAGGAGAAGTGCTCCAGCCCTCTGATCATCTTTGTGGCACTTCTCTGGACTTGCTTTAACAGATCCACATCTTTCTTGTGCTAGTGGCTCCAGACCTGGATGCAGTACTCGAGGTGGGGCCTTATGAGTTCAGAGCAGAGGGGGACAATCACCTCCCTCTCCCTGCTGGCCATGCCTCTGTTGATGCAGCCCAGGATGCAGTTGGACTTCTGGGCTGCAAGCGTGCACTGCTGGCTCATGAGCCTTTTTGTCCACCGGAACCCCCAAGTCTTTCTCTGTATAGCTGCTGTCAATGAGTTCTTCTCCCGGTTGGATTTCGTGTCCGGGGTTGCCCTGACCCAGGTGCAGCACCTTGTACTTGGACTTCTTGAACCTCATCAGGTTCACATGGGCCCACTTCTCCAGTCTATCTAGGTCCCTTTGAATGGCATCTCTTTCTTCTTTGATATCAATTGCACAACACAGGTTTGTGTCATATGCAAACTTGCTGAGGGTGTACTCAATCCCATTGATTGTGGCATTGTTTCTATGTCTTTCCTCGTGAGGTATGTAAGAAATAAGTAAAGGCATAAACAAAACAGGGCCCTTTATCCCTGTGTAGGCATTGTTACCTTAGAGAAAGATCAGAAATTTCTCATTTCAGTTATGAGGACAGTGGAGTTGTATGAGGGAGTGGCTCATCACAAAAGCTGTGAGACTAATTTTATACATGGCAAAGTTAAATATAAAGAAAGAAATAAGGAAAATAATAATTTAAAATTGGGTCAACTGAGATTTAGTTGGGTCAATTGAGATTTAAACCCACAAAAGTTTAATTTGCTCCCTATCCCTAATTCAGAGTTCTTGGGTACCCAGTTTTTTGTCATATTATCCTGTATTGTATGTCTGTCCAGATTATAATTGTATTTCCAAGCTGCTCTGAGCTTACAGTTTGAATTAGACTGAACTTGTGTGCCTTTCTAAAAGAGCATCTTGTTTGCTTGTAACTCTTCTTTTACCCTCAGTGTTTTTGCCTTATGTTGGCTCAGAATTTCAGATTGGGTAATGCGTAGTCAAGACGGTTAAAACTATTTAATATCAAAAGTAGCTCTAGTTTTCCTGACACAAGAACTGTAAGAAGCACTTGGACATTCCATGTATTTCTACATCTGTGGTAGTGTTTAACAAGTCACCAAAAAGAGCTGATAATACAAGCAGAATAAAGCAACTTTGTGGGTACTGGAGAAGTTAAGCTTACTCCATAGACTTTGCATGAATTGGTGGACTTCCCAGAAGGTTGAATGAAGTTGATCATGACTTTGTGTTATAAATTAGAGCAGTACCAGTTTTGCCAGAGATGGCCTGATGACTGCGGAGTATATGTAGAATTGTTTTTCATAATTACATGTATATATATTCATTTATGTATAAATTTGCATCCATTTTTATGTTGATATATTCATGTGTATGATGTAGGAACATGGCAGTTTAGTTCACTATTACAGGTTGCATTTTGAAAAAATGCTTTTAAATTTATTCACTTGGGAGAACCTTGCACACAATGAAATGCAGTAAGGGGCTTTTTTTCCACTTTAAAATATGTAAATTGCTATTCTTATTAAAATCCTGTACTATAGGGTAATGGTTAAGTAGTTGTATTGCTAAACTCAATGATTACCTGGCAAGGATCTAATAAGAAAACTTTGCATTTTTATGTTGTAGGCTCCCGTCTTCGTCAAGAAGATTTCCCACCTCGAATTGTTGAACACCCTTCTGATTTAATTGTTTCAAAAGGAGAACCAGCAACTTTAAACTGTAAAGCTGAAGGAAGACCAACCCCAACCATTGAGTGGTATAAAGGTGGGGAAAGAGTGGAAACTGACAAGGATGACCCTCGTTCCCATCGGATGCTGCTGCCCAGCGGATCTTTATTTTTCTTACGCATAGTTCATGGGCGCAAGAGTAGGCCAGATGAGGGGGTCTATGTCTGCGTGGCAAGGAATTACCTTGGGGAAGCTGTAAGTCACAATGCATCGCTGGAAGTGGCAAGTAAGTGTTTTTGTTTGTTCGTTTGTTTGTTTTTCCCCACTCTTCAGTAGCAGCCCCTTACTTTGATGTTACTCAAATATATATATATATTTAAAAAAGTGGGCTGCCTCTGAATCATTAACACAAAAACAATCAATGAACTATATGGTTAGTCTTATAATATGTATATTAATAGAGTTAAGAAAATAGAAAGATGGAAGAAGTATCCTATCACTTTATAAATTAAGACATTTCTGTATGCTTGCACATATCTTCATGCTTCCATGGAATTATGATTATTAGATGTGTTTGTTAGATTTTGTATAATTAATTTCAACTTACAGATGGTTTTTCCTCTCCAAATATCCATGCAAAACACCACATGTAAGAGGAGGCAAGGCAGCCAGGATTTTATCTAGCAGGGTACATTTGGAATTGCTGTGCAAATAAACACTCAAAAAAAAAAAAAAAAAAAGGCATATTTAGAAACACAAAATAATATTGTTTTGCTCTAAAAGAAGTGGTCTACAAATGACCTCTTTAATTATAAGTGTTTGGTCAAAGGAAAGAACAGTCAAGGGTGTTCATGTCACTTTGTATTCCTTATCTCTTCCTGTATGCTCTTTAAAGTCTCCTCATTTTAGAGGAAGAGAGTGTACATCAAAGGGTTTTGAACATGCCATATGAAAGGCCATGTGTAGGTCAAAAAATGTCAATTTGGGGATAGTTAAGTATGAGGGGAAACCTTTCAATCCAGAAGTTAGTTGTCTATCTTAAGATGCTTTTCTAGGCTTCCTGTGTAATCTATAGCGACTCATCTGTTGTTGTGTTGAAGAGCCAGTTCAGAACTGGGTCAATCACTCTCTGAAAATAGTGATCTCTCTGACTAAACAATTCATATTAGGAGTCTAGTCAGAGCTGTCTGTCAACTTCTAGGCAAGCTAAGTAGATGCCACTGTTGTTGTATCACTTATGAAAATCCAGCCCTTCTGATAAACCTGAACTCCCACAGGAGGTGAAGGATATGGGCTATAAAGCTGTCCGTTTGAGCCCTTTGCCTAGCCTTGCCCACATTGAGAGAGTACTTCATAATGCTTCTACCAGAAGGATCTCCAGTGTCACATGTAACACATTAAATGGATGTGATTAAGATCTATGACCATGTTATTTCCTTGTTACTGCTTTAGCGATAAAAATAATTGGTGCTTGGCTAATTGGAAGTATGTTTATCCAGCAAACGTATAACCTATTTAAACTATCTGTTGATCAGTTAAAAATGTTATATACAGTATGTTGTAGGTGTATGTGTGTTATACTGGGCCTCCATGTTTAAGAGATTCTGATTTTATCTGGGTGCTATTATTTACTTAGTACCAGTGCTTGTTGATTCTTAAATGAGTTTTAACGTTCTGTCTGTGCAGCAAAGCAGTGGCCATGCTTATTTCATACTCTGTGGTTTGTGATGTGCCTAGAAGTAATGTCTGAAATACACGTAGTGTTTCTGCATTGTCCACGAGGTAGACTTCAGTAGTTGATACACGTTGAACATATGAATTCCACTGTTACTAGATGTATATGTAAGCTCTGCCTTAAGTCATCTTCATGTGATTACAGTAAGAGTCTTACTGACAAGGTCTGCATACAGAATACTGATATGACCATTTTTTTTTTATTATTTTTTTTTTCTTTAAGAGGCTCTGCCTCTTAAAAGGAACAAATAAAATGAGTATCTTCAAACAGACAAGGCAAAAATAAAATGAGTATCTTTTCAAATGTGTGCCACCTAACAGTAGTATAATGTTAAATTGCTAGTCCAGTTCAAAAGTGCTCTCATTTTGAGGTCTAGTGTCAGAAAATACACACCAATACCACTGCAAGGGAAAGTAATTGCTCTCTATAGTGGGAAATAAGATTTGTAGGTTGGTATAGTATATAGTACATGATTTTAGTTGTTTACCAGAGGATTATAGACAAAGAATTTTAACAGAAAAGGTTATGATTTTAATGGAAAAGGTGATGTGGCACTTCAAAAGCACCAAAACATTTTAGATAGCACAGAAGAGGTGAGGAACAAGAAGAGTTGTAGGTTGGTGGAATAAATTTACATTAAATTCAAAATCTGTGGTTTATAGCTTTTATGCTGTCATCGTTATAAGAAGTAGTTACATTCATAGTGGATTGTTACAAATCAGTAAGCTGTTTTGATTAACTTCTCAGTACACCTGTTTTGAACATAACAGCATTTACAATTCTGTGCATGTAGTCATATACAACTGCAGTTTTAGAAATCCTTATGTTGTAGTTTACTCTGTAAACATTCAAAAATATGTTAGATTTATTTCAATTTACAAAATACAGAATATCATTTGGAGTAATCATTTGGCTGTGCTTTGCTGCAAGTTTAACCAAAAAACTTTTGTGAAACATAGGAAACAAATGTTTTGTGAGAGCTTAGCAGTTAAAGCACTAGAGGAAGCAACTCCTGTCTTCACCACTTTATATTTTATAATGTGATAGGGAATTTAGCATTACTTTTTTTTTTTTTTTTTTTTTTCTGTCAGCTATTAGAGTAGCAATTTCAATTAGGTTGATGGACATGTGGATTTAACTTCTGATTTAGGTCAATACTAAAAATGTTCATGTCCGTTACTCCTTTGTGAAGTTCATTTTCTAAGCAGTTCCAACACTCATCATTGAGATAGGCAATACATTCTCTATGTGGGCTGTGTAATAAGGTGAATGTGTTCTTTAAGTAGGATGTGCATTGATTCTGCAGTTATAAAGCAGGAAAAGTAGAGAGATCTCATTTCCAAAATTAAGCAAATACAGAACATTAAAATCTGCTTTATCTCCTATAGTTAAGCTGTGTGTGTTTAAGGAACTCTTAAAAATAAATAAAATAAAAGCTTTACATGTGATAGCCACAATGGAGAAGACACTAAAATCCCCAGTAAATTATAACAGTAGAGAAAAATAAAATAAAAAATCCCTCTGCTTTGTCCTTTTTCTATTCAGCAGAAATAGAAAAGTCACTTTCTTTGTTGACTTGACTGAGGTGTTCATGTCATTTAATCCAAAGCATGCTGCATTTTCTTACACTGATGTGTATCTCAGTCATGACACTATAGTCCTTAATAGTATTGAACAAGACTCATCTTAAATGCCATCTATAATAATCAGAAAATTGAGTTGAGTTTTTTTTCTTTTTTTTTTCTTTTTTTTTAAGAGTTTTCTTATTGTTTCTGCCTTTTGTGGCCTTTGCAAAATGTTTGAAGATCCCGTGTATCTACTTATGGCATCATGGATTTGTTATATACTCTTAGTAATGTTTGGAGTTTTTTTTTTTTTTTTCAAGTTGTATTTCCTCCAGTTTCTGTGGTTATTTCCTTGAAGCTATCTCTGTACCAACTCCCAAAAATGCTTTAAAAGCAAGATGATCCTGTATGATACAGTGGTATCTTTCTTAAATCTACCCAACAAGTACTTGAACCCACGTAAACTGCATTCTATTTGATTATATTACAGGGACTGTAGTTTTCTCTGATAACCACCCAATATTTCAAGAATTAAAATGTCTCACATGCTTTAGAGACATGTAAAACTATTCTAAGCTACACAGCATGTGAAAAATCATTTTGTAATTTGATACTAAATGGCATTTTCTGTATAATTTAGATGTGTAAGATCTTCATAAATGGAAGGATATAAATTTGCATAAATATGAACTCAGCAAAAAGCTAAATTACAAGTCAAGTAAAGAGATGTAAGTCGTGTTTAGGTTGGGATTTTTTTTATAGTTGACTGGTTTTATCTTTATTTGAAATGTTACTCCCACATAAGTTATGACTTGGAGGCTCACTGTGTATGTTCAAACTTAATTTGCAGTAGAATGAAGCTTCAATATGGTAGCACAAAAAGGGTGTGTGATGGGATAATCAGATAACAGCCTGTCATCCTTTGCAGACTTAGCCTGCTACAAGTCCGTTTGCCTCCCTCTTCTTGACTTCCTGAACTCAGATCTTTGATCTCTGGAGACCTACTTAAATTAGCTGCCTGTTTTGCTTTTGAGGAATGTAGCTGGTTTCACATTACTACCTACGAGTGACACATTCTCCAGTTATGAAAGGTCCTAGCAAACCTCATAAAGGGCATGTCCCTGTCAAAATTAAACTAGGTAATTCTCCCTATAAATGTCACCTTTTACAGGTGGGAGCACAAAATGGAACTGTGCTTGAGACAAACCTGGCTATCACATAAACAAGAGGGAATCAAGTCTTTTTTCACAGTAGAGAAGCCAAAGATGTTTTGAAAAGTGTGAAGTTGTACATCAGCAAAATGAAAGGTAACTGCAGGGGCTTCATATTCTTGAATCTTTCAAGATTGTCTGATGAATGCATGTATGTGATCAAGATCAAATTCAGTTATTGGCATGTGATAGCTTATTTCTGTATTTAATTTTTCCTTTTATACTTTTCTCCCATTACTTCTTTTTGAGGAAAATGGTATCTGTGGATCACATGGATGTGTGTTATGTAGCATTATGTAGAAGCTTAGCTATATCAAGAGAGGCAACAATATTTGCAGAGGTGTATTCATCATTCTTTTTCCATTCCAAAGGTTTTGAGGATCTTTTGAAAAATCAAGTGCAAATGAAGTTTTTGTTTACTGCTCAGTGACTTCCTCAACTCTTATTTTAAATCATGTTTCTTTGAGAGAAACTTCTTCCACTTTTGCCGTGAGAGTTCTACAGTAAGTTTTATTGCAACACTTGATTTTTTTCCATTGATATATAGACTTGTTTCTCAAAAGCAATGCTTTTGCAAAAGTATTTGTAAAGTACACACGTATGTAACCTCTAACCTAAGTAGCAGCATATTTTACGCTACATAAGCTGTTATTATCAATTTAAATAACATTCCAAATACTTTCTCTGTTAGATCCCAGAAGAGTTCCAGTTTGTATATTTACTGTGACTTTAAAAAAAAAATAATAATTACACGAAATGTGACTCAACAGCTCTGTCTGCTCAGTGATTCTAAAACAGTAATATCCTTCTTTCCTTCTTGCAGTGAGAAGTCAAATATCTTCTTTTTTTTTGTTTTTTGTTTTTTTTTTTTTTTTTCCAAAAAGTCATAATATGTTCTGTTCTTGTATGTATGGTGTTAGGTAAAGTTATTGAATGTGCCTTCCATCACTGCTATGGTACAGCACTGTTTTAAGCCCACCTGAAATTAATGAACAATTTGCAGACTTTGTTTCATGAGCTTCATCTCTTGCTGGTAAACAAGTGATATGCACATAGGCATTCAAATTAATGAAGATAGATTAGATCATCCTAAATTAAAAAACAAATAGTAATAAACTGTCATAGCTAACTTTTCAAATAATGTTTCTGAAATTGTCTCCTGCTCCTTTCAATTGAAAGGTATTTAAATAGAAAGTTCTATTTACTTACTTTGTTTTTTGCTTCAAAGAAGCTTCAGACAAAGGGAGGAGTATATCAAAAAAATTGGTGAAGCTATGCTGTTGCTTACCACAAGTCATGGCATTAACAAAAGTTGCTTTAGGTATAGAAGGTTTCATAGCAGTGGTATTGCTAATGCTTATTAAAAGATTTGTCAGTTGTAGATTTACCTTACTCTTACTATACAGCTATAACAAGAACTGAAAGCCTGGGTTACTATAAACTGCCCCTGAGTCATATTTTAACAAAAGATATAACGTCATTTAGAAGAAATATCTGAACAGCTAAGTCAAAATTGCATGTTAGTGTACTACTCTTTGTAATGTAGTTACCTCTACTCGAGGAAAGCAAGAATAGTTTTTTTGCCTACTCATAAAAGTTTGGGTATATCAATTTCCTCTGCCATTACAGTCAGTTGAAGAACATTGAGAGATTGAATATTGTAGTTTGAATCCCCCACATAGTTTTTAAAGCCATGTGAAGTCTTATTTTTACTCTTTGATTATTCTCTTTCTTTCACTGACTCCCTGGTAATTGAAGGCGTTTATTAGTGCTACTAGGAAGTTCCACTGAATGTTATTTCTAGGAAAACTATTTTCCTAATGAGACCTGAGAGTGAAGGAGAAGACATGGAAAAACTAAACTTATTTGAAACATCTTGTCAAACTTCTAGCTCCTAGAGTGCATTTGTATGCTATTTCTGTGTTTGTGTTTCTCTGTCTGTTAAGCATAGTAGTATTACATCCATGAATGTTTGAGAAGTGAACCTTACACTTTTTCTTTTTTTTTTTTTCTAAAATGGTGTTGTCCCATACTGAGTTAGACCTAATGAAGATAGCAGATGCTTTACGAAACTCCCATATTTTAAAGACTTTCCTGATTTTGTTTTCTCATACCTGTAAGACGTAGGTTGAAAGATAAGGAAATCTTGTCCTGTTCAAACTACCTAAGGAATTAGAGAGGTTTTACACTTGTGTTTTGTATACATATTTCTACTCTGCACATCTACTTGAGATTTCTGATATGAAATAAAAACGGACATAGAAGTGTCCAGAATTCCAACAGAACAGCAAAGGGAAATTCTTAAATATTACGGAGGCTGTTCTTAGATTTAATTGTATTATAATTACTATTATAATCCTAGTTCAGTTAGAGAAATTTGTCTTCCATGACCCTTCCACAGCTGTCCTAACATCCCTGTCTGTCCTATTACATGATTTAAAGGTAAAATAGTGACATTTATATATATATATATATATATATATATATATATAATTGTGATTCAAATTGGAAACAGAAAAAAATATTTCAGGAGATTATGAATTAAAATGAATTAAGTTAGTCTCCTTTACTGGGTGCAATTAGGACATAATTTTATATTGTCTTCAAGCTGGACCATCCCAACATGAAGCTAATATCTTGAGTCTCTGTGTTCATGCTCTTTGTGAACAGCAGTAATCTTCATGCAAGCAGTCCACATAAGACCCACATCAAGTTTCAGAGAATGAGGCTAAATCAATCTAAAATGTTTTTTCTTGAGGAAACCAAGATATGAAATCCATTGCTTCCCACTGAATTAGACCATTTCCTCTTCTTTCATAATGAGAGTTTAGAGAAGAGTTATAGTTAAGACCAGGGAATTTGACACAATTCTTTCACATATAGCTTTGTCATCTTTGTAACATAATCTTCAGCATATAATAGGTAACCGTTAGAGTTCTAATAATGCATTGGTGTACTTTTAAAGTGATTCAGAAGGAGCAAGAATGGCATACAGTCAGTGCAGGTGTCTTGCTGTTAAAAACCACTTCAAGTTCCTTTGAATTCCCATAAACAGAGATAACCATCCTGTGAAGAGGATGATTTCATCAGCATTATCATTAATCAACGTTGATAAAATGGAGTATTCCCTGTTGTTCTGAAATTCCTTTGGCAGAAAAAGAAAAGGTTGCTACAGAATCTAACGATCAGCGATGACTTATCTGTGCTTCATTTTCCTGTGTTATGCAGAATATGAGCTGTTCAATTAGCTGGAAAATTTTCTCATTTCCCATTAATTTTAGGCAAGCTAGGGTCTCCCTGATTTAATGCTAGTATTATTAGCTGAAAGTAATGCCATAGCGTCAAAATTCAAACCACTTTATTTTTATAAATGTTCTGTGTTTTAAATGATCCCAAATGTGCTGACACTGATGTTTTAAAAGAATTAAGCAAACAATGGGTTACTCTCTTTTCAATTGCAAGACAATGAACAAAATATTTTGGAAGCATATCAGAATTTCCACAGTTTGAGACACCCATGGCCTGAGAGAAAAATAAGCCCTTTTTTAACCAAACCATCATTTTTATTTATGTATTTATTTCTGTTTATTTGCAGAATCAACAAATCTACTATACAAATGGCTGTATTGGATAATGCTGGTGTATTTTCTATATTTTCTATGCTTCCAACTGCTGCTTCATTTACTATATTTTCATGTATCTTACCAAAAAATTAAGAATTTTGTTCTTAAAACCTATGCTAAAATGATTTTAATAACTTGATATATTTGAATGCTGTTTTAAAATTCGTACCTCACAAAAGCAAGGAAAAATACCCCCAGCTTTTTTTGGCTACATTTCAGCATTTCTTATGGTATTTACTGCTAGTTTTAGAATGGTCTTTTCTTGGTCTGTCCTGGGGAGGGTAGGGTCCCTAACTTGTCATAGGACTTCTGGTATTAAAGCTGTGGTCTATACCATCAATTCACTAACCAACAGATTAACACAGCTGTAGCTCATGACCATTTTGTTTGCTTTGCATTATCTGTGCAGTGGGCCAATAGGCACATGCAGTGGTACAGGCTACAGCTTCCATTTAGTGCTCAATAAAAGTAGGAGAAGAAATCATACATAGTTATCAATACTTTGACTATATACAGCAATTCAAACCACAGTTCTAGAAATGTTAATATATTTAAAATTGTTTCCATTCTAGTGATAATAGAAATAGTTTGTGTGTGCAAGCTGTGCATAAATTAATACTCCTATGGCTTTATAGGTTGCTTCCATGCCAGTCGTTTGAGATTGAATCTGTTATGTGGGATCAAAAACAAAAACTTGTAGAGTGAAGATAGCTCGGATCTAGTTAGTTGCCTGGGACTCCCATGGCAATACATCTATTCATGCCATGACAAAAGCAGACCTTTGTTTTTCCTTCCACTGTGTAGACTCTGGGGGTTCCTCCTGAATTGCAGCAACATTGACTGTGCTGCAGGCAAAGAACAGTGTAACCCTGGGAGGAGAGCCTCCCATCAGGTTGTAGGCTACTGAACCTATGGGTTGGTTTGAGAGCAGGCTGGTACAGAGGGCCCTGCTAGGAAGAGCTGATTTCCTGCACTCGCATGCTACATTTGTAAGATGTATTGAAAGCTATGTATGTCAATCATGCTGTTTATGATTTTATTTGGCAAAGTGTAAGTTGCGGATGATTTTGTTTTTAGTGTGTAATTAGTTTTAAGATACCATGAAAGTTCTGTGTTTTGGGGGGATTTTTTTTAGTTTTTCATTTATAGTTTTGTTCAGGACTAAGTTTCTTCAGGCCATAGTCCACCCTTAGATCATGGGGGAGAGAACAAAAAGAACAGTTACATTTATTTTTATTTTTATTTTTTTTTTATTACTTGGTGATTTTTTGATGATTCTGTCCTGCCAATACTCATTAAATAAAAAAAATAAAATAAGGGATGTTCCTTACCAGAGTAATTGGATGTTCATGCTGTACAGGGGGGAGCAAGTTCAATTTATGTATTGAGAAATAAAACAGGATACAGATTTTTTTTTTTAGAAAAAAAAAAAAAAAAAACACTTGACTGAAGATGCAATGACTTAAATATGTATCCAAACTGACACAGTCAGTATGGTAGAACTACATTCTGAAGTTATGTATAAGTCTTTAATTTAAAGAAAATTGTATGTGTGTTACCTAAAAGACAACTTTTATCTGGGAACATATAAGTAAACTTTAAAGATCTGAAGGTTGTATAATGTACATACATAAGATCATTGTCTTATGATTTTGATTGTTCTGTGCAGATGTTTGGAAGCCCATACTGTTCATATCTTTCACACTAGATGTGAAATGCTAATCTTCAATGTGTTTTGGAAACAGGCTAAGAGGACTTATGTTGACACGTGTCCTCAGTAAACTTGAATTATAACTAATGCCATTCTCAAGACAGTTCACAGATCAATGGTATTGTTATTGTGTATAATGATACAGATACAAATAATGGAAGGTTTTTCTAGACGCTCATACATATGTGTCTTAAAACTACTGTGAAAACAGAGCAGTAAGACACCTGTTCAGTGCATCCATCTACTCCTCCCAAGGTTAGGGCAAAAATGTAATGGGCCAAGTGAGCTCTTTGTCTGACCGAGGAAGGCTATTCTTGGTGTTTTAGAAGCTACGGGGAAGAGAGGAGTTTAGGTTACCTTTATCTGACAAAGCTCTTGATAGGTTATAATACTGTGACTGTACCAATTATTTTTAAGCAGATGAGTAATTTAGGATATTATGTTGACCATGATGGGATGGATGATCAAATAAATTGCTTTGTAATCTTGCCAGAAATTGCAGTGCATTGCAGCAAATCCATAGATCAAAGAATGTAGTGGCAGTCTTTCCGTGGGAAGGGTAGAAGATTATCTGAAACCTCAAAGCAGAACTGGAGAAGTCAGTTCTTACAAGAGGAAGATATGCCTTGCAATAGACTCATCAGTCATTAGTGTGAGTGGAAAAAAAATAAATGGTGGGGTTTAAAGGGCTCTAACTTCTCAAGCATGAACCTGAGATAGATGTGTAAGTCACTTTCCTGAATCCAGTCAACATAGTTGACTAAAGCTGTTCTTAGATCTGAAGCATGTGGAAAACAATTCACATTAACATCGACTCGAAGCATCAGTAAAGGGAGCCGTCTGAGTTATATAAAGAAGGAAGTAGAGGTCTCAGTCCCACGGCCTGTTTTCAGTATCTGCTGAAGACTCCTTTCCCAAAGCGCTTGGTGAGGTGCCCCTTGACAGGTCTCAAACTCCTATGCTCCGTGGGCCGTGAAAGACAGCGCCTGAAGCACAGTTTGGTGGAGCTCTGTGGTGGAGATTATCAAATAGGTTGGGATCACTGTCTGTCTTCTCATGCTGTCTGTCTTAGTTTTTGTCTGGTTGGTGGGCTTCTGCTATTCCAAGGGGATTTTGATATGCCCTTTTAAACTAATAGATGTCTACTTCCTTTTCTTTGCCGGTTTCTGCTTTAAACGCTGACTTTTTTTTTTTTTTTCCCCCCAAATCACCTTGGTATAACTAAATGATGTGAAGATGTACATTTGTCTTTTTATTAGTGTTTACATTTCCTAGATGATACTACAGTCAAAGTATAAAGTCAGGCAAACACAATGCTGTTCAGTAATACTCATGCATTGCTTGTTTGGATGGTTCTTTTCTAATCCTGCATGTTTTCCTGAAGTACTGAAACACCTGCTCCTGAGCTAAATTTGGAGAAAAAAATTTGATTGTGTCAATACCCTTTAGTATCTGAATATAGAACCTTTGCCAAATACTTCATATGGATGAGATTTCATTGTTGTTATCATTTTGAATCATCATCCTCCAGGAAACAAAGGTATCATCTGTATTTAAAATTTTGAAGAAATTATTATTATTATTATTATTATTTTACTGCCAGCACACTGAAACCTTTCTTAAATATCAGGCTGCTGACAAAGATGGATTTGCATCTTTGTGTCTGTGAGCTGTTTTGATGAGAACTGTCTGAGTTGGATCCTGTATGTAAATTGATTTCAGCTGATTGCTTTGAATTTGAAAGAAATTTAATTTGAAGACTGCCGTGTTCTACTCCCTGTGGTAGAGGATGGCTCTCTACGTCATCTGTTAAGCAGTGCATAGTCAGCATATGGCTGTTCCTCTTCTATTTAAACTGTTTTCTCCCGAGAAGGAGAAATTCCCTTCAGACCAGACAGACATCTGCTGACTCTCTCTTACAAGCAAAGAAACTGAAAAGATATCTTTCCTGTGATTAAAAGAAATACGTCTGGAGGCGCTTACTTTTTGTTCAATTAATCAAAGATTAAACACATGTGGACTCTCTAAACTGAGCTTCTTTGTGCTTCTATGCTATAAAAATTGATCGGAGGGGAGCAGTTCACTAGATCTGTCTCGACTGAAATTTAATATTTTACCTACTTGGGTGCTATGATTCAGTTCTAAATCTGTGTTAAATTCATTTTCTAACCCACGCTCTTAAAAACAAACAAACAAAAAAACGCCATGTCTTAAGGATATGTGTGATTGTACTGTTTTATACACAGTTACCATGTTGGTTTCTGTAACCATTTCCAGGTGTAAGGGCATTTTTGGTTACTTGTGTTCCTCAGCTCTTCCAAGTAAAGAGTTTAGTGGCAGAAACTGTTGTAAGTCTGGTATTCAGCTCAGTACCTTATCCTTACTTAACAATTATACCACAGATAGATTGTATAGAAACTTAAAAGCTTGCAGGTTTTCCTGTCATCAAAAAATGACTCTTTTCCATTCTAAAGTATATAGAATATGTAGACTAAAAATGCCAAAGCAGTAAGATGGCAATAATTAAGTGGATTCCTTGAATACCTTGCTGCCTTTAAATTTTTCATTGGATACTAGTGAGTCTGCCTCATAGACATCTTTATCTGAAGATAATTTGTTTGGCTCCAGTTTTATTAGAGGAATTAGTTCTTCAGTGCAGTCTGTAGTGAGGTTCTAAAACAGGAAGGGCTCCACTAATAATGTAACTTTTCTAAGATATTTTATAAAAATGTGTCTTCTTCTGGACTGTTCTTTATAACTACTACGTTTTTGGTTGATTAGCTGAATTTGCTTCAAAATATCTACATACCACTTTCTGAGTAAACATAAATTGAAATGCAATGGAAAGGACTGCCTGATGATAAATAGGCACCCAGCAGCTTTTTTTGACAAGATATGTCATATGATGGCAAAGTCTCCTAACAAAATAAGATATACTGTAAGTATATTAATAATAATTAAAGAAGCAGACAATGAAATAAAACTGTCATCATATAATTTTTACTAAAATAAAAATAATCAAAATCTCCATGGTATGTACCTATATTCATTAATAATGGGCTGAACCAGTCCAGTGATGTTAATAAAAGGTGGAAGAATAGGCTCTGCAAGTTTTTTCAGCATTTTAAAAGTGAACTTTTCAACTAGAAAAATATTGCAACCATTATGGGTTTTAAAGTAAAATCATAGTCTAATTTTAGTAAATTTCCCTGTACAGAAAAAAAGAGAATCAATGCATAAACTTTGAATTGGGTATCTTTCTATTGCTTTGCGATTTTTATTTTTTTTTTTTATATGACTTTTTAAAGCATTTTATAAGTGTTTAGATATGCCTGTACTTGGTTAGTAATGACATCATACTATTGCTATTCTATAGATAAAAAATCTGAGGCAGGAAGAAATCAAATACCGGTCTCAGAAGGTCACAAAGATGTCTGTCAGTTGTGTGGAGATGTGGGGACTTGCTGTTGCATTTCCTGCTCACAAGACTGCTCATCATCACTAGGCTTTAAAGACTATTTGAAATGTTTTGTAGCTATTTTTAGCACTAATTGCAAATAACTTTCAAAGTCCTTTGAAATGTTCCACAATTATCCCTTTTGGGTGGTGCTGAGATATAAATTTAGTTCTCTAACTTGTAATTTTCAGTTTTCCTTCTATGGATTTATTTCTCTAGACCCTGGATTGCTGGTTCCTTGTGGTTATGGGCCACTTTTTTTTTTTTTTTTTTTTTTTTTTTTTTTCCTGCCAGCTGCTCATGGATCAGATGAATATATCAAGGTGATTGTATATTTAACCCTCCATTGTCCACAGCAGGAAGGCTGCAAAAGGGAGTGCTGAATAATACCCAGCTGCTACAAAATGCACTAGAGAGCTTGGTACAGAAATGCTTGTTTTCATAACTTTTAGTGCGTTCCTGCTGGACTTGGGACTGCTCTTGCAGAAACACATTGGTGTGGATTTTAATTTCATGTGTGCAAGAAGAATTTTTAAGGGTCAAATGTAGACCTTTTGCTTTAACACACAGTGGTTGGGAAGAAGGGGACTTAGTGTCCAGGTCAGGAACATCCAGCCCAGCTCATTGCTCCAGGATTACAGCCTCTGTTAGGAGAGACTGTAGGTCCTGTACAGGAATGATGCTGTCTTCCTCTCACCTTGCATGGAGGGGTGGTTGGAGTACTGGTTCACTCTTGGTCTGCCCTAAGCAGACCTAGTAAAGCTACTTCTGAAAAGCCTGTTGCAAAAGGTGGGTTGACTTTGGAGCCTGGTGTAGTTGTGGAAGTCACCGTGGCAGGAGTCTATCCCTCTGGTTTAGCCCAGTCTGGGGCAAATCCTGTGAATGACCCAGCCTGCACTCAGCTTGGCTTGGCTTAGTTTTGTGCTGCCAGCTCTCTGGATAAGCAACTGGACAAGGTGGGAAAGTGCTGAAACTGGTCCACTTCCTTTTTCAGCCAGTCATCCATCACACCACTCTATTACCCTTCCCCACCCTTTACTTCTCCTCACTCCATTTTCTTTCTTTCCTGCTCTCCTGTGGGCTAAGCAAATTGTTTAGCACAGTACAGGATGTTCAGTCTTGCTCCAGGCTATTGTGGGAGTCAAGTACACTGTCTTGCAGGGTGGATTCAGCCTTCAGGCTGTCAATTAGTTTTCCCTCTTCTAGAGGGAGACTCACAACTCATGCATATTTCTGCTGTATGTCATGGAATAGATGCAGAGCTTCAAAGTTAAGAGGGTAGAAAATGGGAGCAGTAATTAGCAGCCACAGTCCCTGGGTTTGCTTTTTCAGTATGCTGTCATCATTTAAATATTTTGTTGCTGGAAAGAAGAAAGCAAGTTTAATCTCTTCCTGACTTCAATTAAGGCAAAGAAGAAACTTGATTTAAACCAGTGTTTATGGGAGATTAGATGAGCATGAGGGGTTGTTGTCCATTGGAAAGCAGTATAAACTATTGGTGGAAAAACAGATTTACTTTTCTTTGAATTATCTGACTGTGGCTTATAGAAGGACTGAGCATTTTTCTCTTTGCGTGCACATACAAAGAAGCAAAAATAATAAATACACTTAGTTACTAAAGTAGAGGTACATAGATTGGATTTACCCAGTAATCATTAGTCAAAACTTGCAAGATTTGCAGGTATGACTAAAGTTGACAGATAAATAGTAGTAAGCTAGAATCCACCTTCCATATTTGAAATGAATGGCTTGGTAAGTATATTTTATTGTATTCAAATGCCACGTTAAAATGCACCAAAAGATACATTGTTTTCATAACTTTATCATAAGTTTATGGGACAATATTCTGGAACAGAATGATGTTGAGAAGGATCTCTATTCATGCTAGGCAGTCAAGATTTTTCCAAGTTATCCTGGAAAATATGAGCAGGGAGGTAAAGTAAAAGTGAATTAGTGTGACTGTTACTACAATACTGAATCTACACACACAGGTCATTGAAAATTTGGAGTGGTTTCAGAGAAACTGCATAGATAATTCCAAATGTGAAAAGCTTGATACACGTGAGACATCTGCTCAACGTAGTACAGTTTTATCAAAGCAAATGTAAAGATGCAACTGGATTAGAGGTTAAAGATACTTGTACTATGAAGGTGTTATATGAAAGTAGATAGAGAGGTTCTGTCTCAGAAGTTACATATGTGCATTATTACCCTAACTACAGTTAAAGCACTGAAGAAAATCTGAGCAGTTTTGTGCCTTTGAAGTAAATCAGTAGGTAAAACATACTGCAAATTCTGATGCACGTGAACTTTCATATTGCTTTGGGAGCCTCAAGCAACACTGAAGTTTATTTCATTACTCGCCCTTATTCTTCAGTTAAGAACACAGTAAAGAATGTTACAGGAGGAGAAAGTAAGTATGCAGTTTGCTGTTCAGACTGTTTCTGCTTCCTAAGTAACATTTGTGTTCTGAGGAGATGCACGTTTATTCAAATAGTACATAAATTAGTGAATCCAAGAGAAGGAGAAAGGGCAGATGAGAACTGCAGCTGAAACTTCAGAAACACAATTTTTCAGAAAATTATAGTAGTTCTTAAATTGCTTTTTTGCCTCTAGGAAAAGTAGACTCCTTGGGTCATGTTTTAATGAAATCAGGAGATAAGTGTTTTTAGTTGATTTTTTTCCCCATGTTTTCTTGAAGCATTCCTATATCAGAAGCGAGCTGATGATAAGGAAGGTGCGACAGGGCCCTATGCAGTGTCTTCATTCTCACCATTAAAGAGGATAATAGAAAGTTCGAATTGATGTGGTGTACATTGGAAACATTAACTGTTCACCAGACTTTAATTACTGTCTCTGCTTGTAATTCATTTTGATGGCATCTTGTAAATCTGCAGACCACCGAAAGAGCAGGAAATGGACAGAAGTAGTACTGGTTACACAGTACAGCCTTGCTTAGCAGATTTCATGCAAAAGCACATGCGTTTTGATGCGTGCACAGCACAGGAAAAATAAATCTCTCATTCCTCAGCCACCTCTGCCTATGGGCACTCAACTAGGTCCAATCTGCTAGCTGGACCTTTGTAGGAAAATGAAGCTCTCTCTGCCTAGAGAGTCCCTCAGGGCTCCATGCCTCCTCCCTCACCTCGCCTCCCCCTCATCCCCCATCCCTGCATGTTGTTTTCTCAGACTCATTCAAAGTGTAGCTGTCTTCTGGCCTGATGATCTTATTTCTTCCATCTGCAGTCTTTTATTCTGCATCCTAGGCCTTTAATAGTCTTCAGAGTGTATAAATTGGATTTGGGCAGCCTTGCAGCTGCAGCGTTGGAGCTCGTGTGGCCTCCTGAGAGGCGGTGACACAGCAAACCAAGAAAGCTGTTGTCAGCAGATCTAAGCTAGGTCAAATTTTGTCCATCTACTACTTCTAAAGATTTTCTTTGTAAACTGTGTTGAAGACCTCTGTAATTCAGTAACTCAGTAGGATTTTTCCTACTGTTATATGTTGTTGATCATGAGTTGTGTTGTGGATAAGGTTTAAGGAACGTAAATTCAGAATGATGATCTCTTCATTACTGACCTTGATCATGTATTTTTTTATTTTTTTATTTTTTGTCTACTTCAAATGATTTGGAGAAAAAAAATAATTTCTCTTGAAATGTATTACTTTGGTTAAGATGACTAGACTGGGTGACGAGATGCTGCAGAGCCCCGCAGAGAGGGATCTGGGGGTTGTGGTTGACAGCAAGTTGAATATGAGCCAGCAGTGTGCCCTGGCAGCCAGGAGGGCCAACCATATCCTGGGATGCATCAAGCGCGGCATCACTAGTCAATTGAGAGAAGTGATTGATTGTCCCGCTCTACTCTGCGCTGGTGCGGCCTCACCTCGAGTAGTGTGTGCAGTTCTGGGCACCACAGTACAAAAAGGACATTAAACTGTTGGAGAGTGTCCAGAGGAGGGTGACGAAGATGGTGAAGGGCCTAGAGGGGAAGACATATGAGGAGCGGCTGAGGTCACTGGGCCTGTTCAGCCTGGAGAAGAGGAGGCTGAGGGGGGACCTCATCGCGGTCTACAGCTTCCTCGCGAAGGGGAGTGGAGAGGCAGGTTTCCTATTCTCTGTAATCACCTGTGATAGGACCTGTGGGAACATTGTTAAGCTGCGGCAGGGGAAGTTTAGGCTGGACATCAGGAAGGGGTTCTTCACCAAGAGGGTGGTTGAGCACTGGAACAGGCTCCCCAGTGAAGTAGTCACAGCACCAAGCCTGTCTGAATTTAAGAAGCAATTGGACTGTGCACTTAGTCACATGGTCTAAACTTTTGGATAGACCTGTGTGGTGCCAGGAGTTGGACTTGATGATCCTTATGGGTCCCTTCCAACTTCCAATATTGTTGCAACATATGGCTCGCTGTGTCTAATGCCTGATTATTTTTATCTGACTGTTCCTACTACAGATGTATTGGAGACTCTTCTGGTTGATGAGTAGAAAGCATATCTGAAATATGTATGTATAATAGGAATAAATAATCACAGTCTCTCCAGGTAGTTTATTATATAAGTGTAGTAGTGTGCCAAACTTTGGAACAAAATACATTAAATACATTGCTGCTTTTTTTTTTTTTTTTTTTTTTTAATTGCAAGTGGAAACAAATTAACTGAATGGCACATTAAGGCATGGCAGTGTTCAAATAGATACACTTTTGTAAGTAATGCATGTTTTTACTTTAGGTAACATACCCTAGTTTACATCTACTGATCCTGTAAAATGTATACTAGCATATTGATTAAAAATAAATTGTTTATTGAAGCCTACTTATGTGTATTACATTAATTTCATATATGTCACTTGAAATAAAAATTCCAGACAAATGTATTCAGACATCTTGATCAAAGCTGTTTTAATACACAAAAAAACTCTACCTTACAAATGCAAAATGTATTTTCAATTATTTCATGCAATAAAGATACTTTATGAACATGTGAATTTTATTTTTGTCCTAATTTACTATATCATCCATAAAGAAAGTAACATTGCTGCTATAAAAAGTTATGGCAGGCTTTGCAACTATATTTTTTAAGGCGCTGATTGGAAAATGTTAGGTTTTACATTCTTGAGGAAGTCCAAGATGTGCTTGGAAAGGAGAATGGTTTTACAAGAAGAATCAAGGAGGACTAGTGCTATACTGGGGCTAATTGCAAGTTAAGAAGTACTCTTTAGGTTTACTTGAAAGAATTTTATCCAAAATACCTTGAAAAATGCTGTCTGAAAGCCCTCACCCTTTTTATGGAGGGAAATAAATTTAATGCTGGCAGATGTGGTTTTTATGGTGGGGGGACGTAAGCTTTACCATGATGGTAAGATAATTGTTTCTTCATGATAGAAACAAACTATCAAAGGTTGAATTACTTTTTTTTTATTATTATTTTTTTAATTTTTTTTCTTGGTAAAAGCAATAACTTTTTTTCTAAACCTTGTTAAGCATGTGATTTCACTGATACTTAAAATGGCCAAAATACATTAATGTTTTCTAAGCGTGCTCTGTTAATTTGTTTAGAAAAATATTAGTCAATATAACTTCAAAATAATTTGTAGTGAAAGGTTCCTATTAGAGCATTATTGTTTCCCTTGCAGCTTTGTTCAATGGTAAGAATTACTGGTGAAGTGAAATAAGACTTGTTAATAAATAAAATTATCTCTCATGCAGCTTATAAATAGAACTAGGGATATAGAACTAGTAAGGGTGTCATGGAAATTGTAAGGGGCTTTTTATTCCAGTGAAGGTTAAATTGACTTTGTTTACAGGGATTTTTTTTTATTTATTATTTGAATTTTCTTCAAAAATTCTTTGATGTCTTGGACATCTCTTTCAGGCTTCTGTTCTCTTACAGTATTTGTGGGTTAATATCTATCCGTGATACCTTTCATAATCTCTCTAGCTATTTATTTACCAATGACAGTGTCTGTCCTGGGAAAAGTTGTTCAGCAGTGAAGCAGAGGTCAGTTTCCTTCAGCTCTACATGGAAGTTGTAATGCATAGGAAGATTATGGAAGGAGTGTAATATGAATAGTTTTCTTAGTCTGTCATTTAACCATTTCAGTTTATGAAAATGTTAAGGAGGCAGGGAATTTTGTTCTTTTATGTATCTGAATTCTAGTTCAAGACTGAGTACAAAAGGACCATAGTTGTTGACAAAATTGATTTGCGTGCAGCCTTTTGGTGACATAAACGTGTTTCTCTGCTAGTGAGCAGAGAGAGGTTTTTAATAGGGAAATCCAATAGCTTTTCAGTTGTTTGCTTATTTCCCTGGTAGGCAGGACCAGAAATACAGTGAATTTTTCGTCTTTAGTTAAGGATGAGAAACGCTAATGTGAAAGATTTTTATTTATTTTAATGGTGGGGAGGATACTTACCTTTTATCCACGGCTTTCAGTAGAGAGTTTTTACTTTAGCCTTGGCCATGCTTCCAGTAAAAGAGCTGTTAAATACTTGCTGTTTTTCATTTGTCCTTGGAAGGCCTGGGTCATGAAACTTGTCTATCTTTAAAGTCATTTTCATTTGCTATTTTTCTTTGATTACAGATGCTTCTTTCCTAAACTGGGGTTTATCTCCACATAAACTGACCTATATTGAAGTTGATCTGTATAAATAGACTGGTACAAAAGATACAGACTAGGTTTTAATTTAATCTGGAATATTCGTGAAAGAAGTCAAGACAAATGAACGAAGGATGAATGCTGTGTTTACACCAAAGGTTAACCAAAGTGCTCCATGTTTGGTCATCGAATACACTGACAAGATCACAGTAATTACTAAACTTGAGTTGTATCAGGCCTGTAGGTTGTTGGTTGCTCTGGGTAGGCCACAGCCATAACTATTATGTGGCATGTTGACAGACAGTTTCATTAAGGGGCAGATATACCTACTGGAAGTGCACTGCTAGGTTATTATGTACTATATTATATCTTCAGGCTTTATAACTTTATAACGGTATTGCAAGGGTCTTAAAGAACAAACAGACTTTTAAAGGAATTGTGTCAGCGTGCGAAGGCCAGGAAACCACCCTGTACTCCAGACTTGGATTAGCTTGCTTTGTAGCCCTGAACTACGGCTTTTCTAGCAGGGTCTCAGTAGAATACTTATCTAAAGAGACATTATGGCCATATAGGAATATTTTTGTATAGGACCTCCATACAAAGGCAGTGCTTTATCAAATACTTCGAGGAAAAAGTGCCAATTATGTGTTTGTTTACAAGCATTTGAGAAAAGTTGGTCATACTAATACAGCAGCTTGGTTTAGATTTGCATATTAACATCATAATGTTGCTAAATTTAGGTTTTAAGCAAAATTTCAGCAAAACATTTTCAGTGAATGTTTGGGTTTCATTCCAGATAAAATCTTTTCAAAATTTAGTAGAAGCAAGAAGCAAGTTTCAGAATTACAGAATAATAAGTCTATGTGAATCATATGTCTAGGCCATGTTTTGTAAGTTTTCTACACTGAAATCGATAACAACTGAGATAGGTAGGAAAACAATTTTGCTTCCAGAGTGAAGTGATTCAAGTTTTGGATGAACTCCACTTGAAATCCTAGCAACTGGAAAAATTCAAAAAAATACTTTGCTCTTCTTGTTGCAGGTACGATTAAGGTTTGCCTTTTTAGTGCTTCCCTCTAGTGCATTACTGCTTAACCTACTTAGATTAAAACTGGTAGTTCCAGTAGCTATCAAGTAGTAATGCAGAAAATAGTCTGAAGTAGGAAATGGACTTAATTTGGGGAGACTGTAAATAAATAAGTAAAAAATAATAAAAACAATTTGTGTTTTATCTGCAAAAGTACAGTAAGTCTGGTCAACTTGCAAAACCACAGCAGTCAGTTAAATTTTTTTTTTTTTTTTTTTTTTTTTTTGCCTTTGGATAACTTTCTTCATGCTTCTTTCTGACATTTTTAAAACAAATATTCAAATGTTATTTGATTACATAGATTACTTAGATAAATTAATAAATATATATTTATATCCCTGTTTGCAAATACTGTAATAGTTTTTGAAATTAAAGCTCTGGAAATTTTGGTCAGAATTATAGCACAGCATGACACAGTAGAACGTTGATGTAGCAAACTTCTAGAAATTGAGCTTTTATTTATATATATATATAATATTAATTTCTTGTAATCTCAATGTTTACAGTGTGTAAGGTAAAGGAAAAAGAGTCTGGTTTAACAAAGACAATCGTTATTTTGTTTGCCTGTATTTCCTCAACATAAAAAGAAAAGCATATTGAAATGTATATTATTTCTTGTAAGAGGAATTATTCTAAAAAGAGATGTTAAAGTCCTGAAATTGAAAGATCCAGTAGAGTTTCACATTAATTTCTTGAATATGCTGAGATTAGTGCCTGTGAGAATGAGCAGGAATTTCAAGTTAAGAAATGTGAAAAATGTTGCTGACTTTTTGAAGTAATATTTATCTTTTCTCTTCATTTGCAACCATTAATTTCCCAGTTCATTTTAGGCAGTGATGAACTTTAAGAAAATAAGGGAGGGAAAAAAAAATTGGAAACAGACCTAACTTTTGCAGGATTTTTGAGATGCTGGATATTCTCAGAAGGAAAATAGGTTCTCTAGTGAGAGGTGGTCTTCCTTGATTATTATTTTTCAGAATTTGAGAGTTCAGATACTTGTTGGGAGTATATCAGTTTTTGTATACAGCCAGCAACATGTTAGGACCTTTTAAAAAACAAAATAAAATTAAGATGAATCATAAATTGTATTTTAAGAGGAGCTTGTATTTAAAATTTGTTTGTACTTAAAATAAGCAAATGGTCTCACTGAGGCTTTTACAGAGGCTTGCTCTACAACTTGCTAGAGGACATGATTTGTTACAGTCTCTGTAAAGTGGCCTTGTGTGTTTATTGCCTTTGTGAATATTGTTGGATATTCTGTCCTCTAGTCTGCGTGAAAGTCTTGTGCTGCAAGTTTTATTAAATAGGAGTAGAAATTGAATTATAAAATAAATAAAGAAATGCTTTTACTAGTAGGAGTATTTAACGATGTAAATGTAGCAGACTTTTTTTCTAAAATAGAATCAGAATCATTGAGGTTGGAAGGGACCTCTGGAGAACATCTAGTCCATCCCCCCTCCTCTCAAAGCCTGTCAAGCTTTTAATCATGTACAAAGAGTTCAAAGTAATGTCAATGCCAAGCTAACTGTGTCTGAGTTTAGAGGGGAAAGTAATAGATTTCAGGTTGTCATAAACCTGCTGCAATAAAGCATTTCTTTCAGGTATTGGTCATAGCTTACTTCAATACTTTCTTACCTTGAAGAGAATGCAAAATATGTGCCGAGGAAAGTCAATATTGATCTAAAGTAGGTCATTTTTTTTTAAGTTGTATTCTCTCAGACTTTTGTTAGTGGATTTTTTTTGTGTGCATAGTTATGTAAAAGAAAATATAAAACTTCAGTAAATGCAATGTGAGCCTACTTTACTTTTTCTATTGTTTTAGAATGAGTATAAAGATTTTTTATTTAATTAAGGTCTTATAATGATTTTTTTTTTTTCTTTTTAAAAAAAAAGGAAAGTATAAACCACTTCTGAGTATATTATGTCTGCTTATGTTATTCCAGGCAACAGAGAAAAAGGAACCTGGATGAAAACATTTTTTTTTTAAAGATCATTACATCAATTTCTTATATAGTTTTATAAACCCTGAAATTATAATCTTTCCTGGAGTAGCACAAAGCACATATTACAAGGAGAAAGTCTACTTTATCCTGTTCATAACATCTTTCTTTGGCTTATTTTTATTTACTTTATTTTTTTATATAATGATCTGACTAACTGAATTACTTCTATTCTTACCACTAAGGTGATTGTTCAGTGAGAAAATGAAAATCATGTGCCTAGCTTTTTTATAATGTATTAAAATGTCTTTTTTTTTTTCCTAAAATAGTATTTTTTTTACTTTTTCATGGATTGTTTTTGTACTGACCACAGTATCACACCCAGTGTTCTGAGGATCAGAAGAATTTACAACCTAGCCTAAGTGTAAGCATACAGAAAGAGGGCAGGAAGAGCTGAACAGGCTGGGAGAGACAGGTGTGTTGTGCTGTTGAATTCCTGTTGTGGGCACTTGGGCAGGCCGAGGCAGCAAGTACCAGCAGCGTTGGTCTCCATGGGGTAGTTACCTTTGACATCGCACTTGAAGTGCTTCCCACTGGTTTTCACTAGTGGTGCTTTACACCCAAGCCAACAGTCTAAGCTGAGTCAAGGTTGGGGTCCAAAGCCGTTTACTGCTTGGTTTGAGAGTCTCTCTTTGTTTTTTCAGTTCAGATGCAGACTAAACCACTCTACTGTTGTAGATCTTGTGATGCTGTGCCACAGCTCATTTAGTGCAGAGACAAGAAAGCAGTTTGTGTAGTTTCATAGGGGAAATGGACCATAGGGCCACACAGTTTACAGCTTCATTAAGAACATCCGGCAGACATTGTCATCAATGAGAAGACGACAATATAGATGTTAATATGAGTGAGTCTCTCTTAAGCTAAAATGAGTAACATGGGGGTAGTTTGAAAGGGCATGTGATGTATTAGTTTTGTGAGATAGCTCAACCTGGATGTCTGCTCACCGAGTTAAGACTGCAGAGGAAACCTGCCGGTAGCAGAGAAGGGGTTCTAGCCTCCCACAGGTCTGGGTTGCTACATCTCTGTCACAACACTGTAGGAACTCAAAAGCAGTGCAATCCGTATTATAGTTGCATAATATAATAGGTAATTAAATACCTGAAAGATTATATACACTCAAAAAAAAAAAAAAAGTCTCAGAAAAAGACTTCCTATTCAGATGCTTACTCTTTGGAAGTCTTCTGGAAAGAGATTTTTTATGTTAGGAAACTTCCTGTGGAATTTACTTCTCCAGATCCCAGCTTCTGAAGTACTGGACTCCCATAGGCAGGTAATTCGTCTCTATTCTGTCTTGCTCAGAAGTTAGGAACCAGGAGATAACCTAATCCCTTTCTTCCATACACGTGACCCCACAGAAGTTGGGAGCTGGCTGAGAGGGAAGCTGTTTTTCTGTCAAATTAGGTCAGATGTGCTCTTCTGGCTACAGTTAATCCAAATTAAGAGGTTTCAGTGCCAGCTGTTTTGTTTCTGTCCTCCCTGCAGTTATTACAGCCCCACTCTGATGTGCAGCATAACCGCATGTCTAGCTGCTGTCTAACCCAGTTCTGTCAAGAACGATCTGTTTCGAGAAAACCTCACATAAACTATGCTATCTAAACTATATGGAATTATCTGGACAAAACTCAGTTAAGGAAAGACTATAATCTAGCTTTTACTTGGCCTATATTTAGTCTCATGTATTTAAACAGATCTTTACCAGAGCTGAAAGCCTTTGGTAAAGGAGAGGGAATACACCGCTGAAGATGGCAATCTCATCTCCTTGGCAGGACAGCATGCATGGCTAGGTCAGGCTTCTGTCAGCGTACAACTACCTATTTGGTAAATGTAGCAAAAGTCACAGGATTCCTACAGATTTTGTCATTTTAGTGACTTCCATGTTCCTCTACAATATTTGTGCCTTTCATGTATATTTGTAATTTTGACTTTAACACAGTGATCGATTGAATTTTTAAAATCTCACCTGTTGATGTTCCCTATTTTCACCTGATATATTAGCCTAAGTAAATGACATCTGGTAGGGACCTGTACCTCACCTGGATTAAACTATGCTCAGCTACTTGAAACAAATGCCTAACCAAACTTGAGCAACAAAATTCTGACTGCATGGAAGATCTGTTCTTTCTAAATTCCTGAACTAAAAAATCAATTTGTTTTTATAAGGAAATCTTCTTAAAAGAGTTTGTTTGAACTGACCTTAAGAAAACCATTGCATTTAATGTAGTAGCTCACCCAAAACATTCTTTCTCACTGTATTTACAGTCTAGTACAATGTAGTCTCATCCGGCTGCAGGTCTTTGGCAAAGTATTAGCCTATTCTATAGGGAATAAACTGCTATGGTGTATGAAACCTATCAAATGACATATTTCTAACAGTTAACTTAATTTTTCTTCTCTTGAAATACATGTGTGTAAAAGCTTGAAGCATTCCTTAATTTGTTTAAAAACAAACAACAACAACAACAAAAAAAAAACTAAAAATGTCCTGTTTATTTATCTGTGTGAGTACCATTAAATGTTGTTGTTTAATGGGCCATTGTGGTTCAACTTAGCTGGAGTTGGAAAATATGACGTTTTGAAGTGGAAGCAGAGCTGTATCTTTGACAGCCAAGTATTAGCTCTGAAACAGGTGGCTGGGGGCACAGACACTGAAAGAAAGGGTGACACGCTGCATGAAAGTGCAAGACTTACATGAAATGAACCAAAGATAGAGGATGGTTTGGACCTGGAATAATTTCACTTTCACTACTCTCACATTTTTTTAACTTTATTTATTTGTCCAAAGAGGTTTAGATTGGAGGCACTAGGAAATCTAAAGCCTAATGAATAAATTCATTAGTTTAGAGGCTTAAAAAAAGAACAGCTACTTAGGAAAAATTTCAGTGTTGATTCACAATGTTTTTAATGCCTGATATTGTCCATAAGGTCTTAGCTTACTCTCACATGAGAGTAGAGATTCTGCAAGGTAAGGAATTACATAGAGCAAAGCTGGGGGAAGGGGATCCTCTGTTACTTTCATAAAAATCCCCAAACGTGCTGTAGTATGAAATCTTACTAGTCTTCTCCTAAGGGAAACAAAGCCAAATGTTAACTATAGATAGTTAAAATGTGGGAAAGGAGGAAACATCTTAAAAACACTTAATGGAATTGATGAAACTCATTTACTGCAAATGGATGTCAAAATGAACAAAGCTTTTTTTTTTTTTTTTTTTTTTTTTTTTTCAGAAACGGTTAAATGTGAACATGTTAAATACCTGAATTTGCATATTACTGTTACAGAACTGGTTGGTGGTTTTGACAGATGTCCAGAACCAATCTTGGCCTGAACTATTCTTATGTATTATTTCCTCTGATAAATTATATGCCTGTGATTGCCCCCATAATTACTGATTTTAGTTTGCAAATAAGCATGCAATTAACATTGATCTCATAACTTGTTTATATAGTGTCTGTTGCTCTATGTTAAATTTTGAAGGGTATAGAGAATGTTTTATTTTTCTGGTTATTGTTAATAATAATAATAAAGTATCAAGCTGTTCCTTTTTGAAATCCCAAACCTTTTTGAAATCCCAAACTTAGAGAAAACTGCTGAAAACTCCACTTTTTTCCCCCTCTTTAATAGTGATGCAATGGTGCCGGGGTATAAAGGTGTTCCATTTCAAGTGTATTCTCCCCCAAAGTTGAAGTTGTTGACCTGGATCTGATTGCACTATGGGTGGCTGAGGAGTTAGCTTAGCTGCTGGTTGGACTTAAAGTGGGGATAGCTGTATGACTGACTTGTATATGAGCCTTTTCATTTGTGTCTGAATAAGCTCAGAGCAAACATGTAATAATTAAACTATGTAATTCTCCATATACGTGAAGGTGGAATACAAGTGAATAAAGCATCTGAAGTTCAGAAGTTAAAAGTTGATATTTTAGTGGAGTTACAGGTTTTATTTTAAAATTGAATTGAACGGATATATATTTCTCTTACAAAATAGGGAAATAATTATAAGAAGATATCATTTATATTTAAATATATTTATATAAAATTATATATAAATTTAATATAAATTATATAAATTAAACGTATAAAAATTTATATTTATATAAAATTTATATATTTATCTTTTAGAGCATTTTAAGCTTTATCACAAACAATGTTTGAATCTCAGTTGTTATATAGGACAAAATAAAGCCTTGACTTGCTCCTTGCTGAGAGTGCTATAAATATTAGCAGTGAAGTGGAAGTTAATTAAATAACTAGATAATTTTTTAGGTGAATTGTCAATACATTTTCTATCTTTTGCATGTTGAACTATACTGGAACATGCTTTAAAATTAAAATTTCCCTTAGTTTAACTTTATGATAATTGTGTTTTCTAGCTGTTCAGGTTTGGGGGATTTCTAAGAAGTCAGATGGCAAACATGGTAAATGGAAAAATATTGCTTTGTGGACTTGGATTTTGTGTACCCCCCCCAGCAACTTTATAACTTTATACCAAGGAAGTGCAGATGAGGAAGGAATTAATGTATGTGATGAGTAAACACGTGGTGAGACTTTGAAAAATTGAGAATATTGAAATCCTGAAAAGGGCAGATGGTGGATTTGTGACTCGTCATTATTGAAGTATAAACTTAAGGATGGAAACTATGTAAAGTTTCTGCTCAACTATCATAAATTTCACACCGGATTTAAAAGAATGAGTTGTGTAAGTGAGTGACCAGAGCATTCACAGCAAATCTACAATCCTTCCTTTCAGTGAGAATCTTTCAAGGCTCTGTTTCTTTATCTTTCTCTATATCTGAAAGCAGCATACGTGAATACTTGATTTTAGGTCAAAACCACAGCGTGTTGTCTCAGAGCCCTGCAATAACAAGCAGTTTTGACCATAATGTAACAGCTTCATGTAAAATACTTACTCCAACACTTTTAAAAAACATTTGTTCAAACAAACATTTGAACAGCTGCGATGGCAAAATATTTTCAGGGTTTAAGTAAGACTAGACAGGACCCCAAGTCTCTGAATTTTCCGAAACATTTAAAATTTGGGATCCTTCATCCCACTTCTTGTTCATGTATTCCTGTCTTCTATTTCTTGCAAATGATGCAGCTTTCAGCTACTAACATCTGGCTGACCGAAAGCAGTCAGCTGTATTCCAGGCAAGTGATTCTCAAAACATTTTTTTTTTTCCCTTTCACATGTAGAATGGTGGGGGGGGGGGGGGGGGGGGGAAGAAAAAATATTCTAATAAAGCTTGCAGCTTCTCTGGGCTGTGAAGATTCAGTTCAAGTCTGATTGTCGGATTTTTGGCTGAAGTTATGGTTGTAAAGGTGTCAGAATTAAATTGTAGGTGGTTCTCTTATTTCTTTATACAATTCAGTCCGTGTTGTAGAGCTAGTTATTCAAAGCCACATTTCAAACATAAAAAGACTCAGTTAACTTGCAAGAATCACTATATCCAAACCAACAGAAAGTTGTTTCTGAATTTCAAGTTCCTTGTCCCTTAAGGAGAGGGAGAAACAGAAGTGTCAGTCATGGATTTGTATCATAAATGGCATGTTCTTCTAATGTTGTAAAGCTTACTGTACCAGTTGTGTATATTTTTTCCTTTTGTTTTTCTTGCTAAGTAGGATGCAGGAGGGTTGTTTTCATGGTTGGTTGGTTTTGGTTGTTTTTGAAGCTTCAAGGGTATTTATGATTTTGTAATGCCAAGATCATTTGGTGTATTGCTAAAATGTAAGCTGAACTTTAGTAGACGATATAAAACAAAGCTCCTAAGTGCTCTTCTGCCAGTCTGTGTCTTAAAACAATGCTTCCCTAGAATCAAATGCTTTTCCTCCCTCTTCGTGTGTGTGCATGTGCCTCTGTGTGTTTGCTTTTGGTTGTTTGCTGAAAGTCCTAAAGCAGTGATAACACAACATGCTGTAGATTTAGGCTTCAGGGAGCTAAAGTAAGCGTGAAGTTTAGCCTCTAGCTAAACAACACCACGGGGCTAATCTACAATTTACAAGGATCCATCACAAATATTTACAAGTAGGCAGAGTGCAGCACAAAATTAAACAGCATATGGGTACAGTTATCCCTGTGAAAATGACCAACGTGCCTTGTATTGTGTGTCGAAGATAGCTGGACAGGTGGTAATCTGTCTTCTCTGAGCAGAGACAGCTGGTATTTTCCTTGGGCTTCAGGGGTGCTTTTCTGTATAGTCTCACCTGCCAGCTGATATCTTGCTTGTTAGGCCAATACAAAGTATGTATTAACCCTTTATCTGTTCCTGTGTGATGCCCAACAGGGAAGTATCAGACCTGCTGTCCATAAGTGTGGTGATTTAACGTTTCTAGTAATAGAAGATACATGCAGCTTGTCTTACTGACCTCATTACATTAATAACCATGTTCATATTTATCAGTAGATGGCAGATAAAACCTTACACTTTAAAACACAAACAGATTTTTCTAAAATATCCCATGAAACATCTAACTGAGGCAGTGTTTGAGAATCAACCCCCCTTTCATTCAATTTAGGGGAATCTGAAAGGTAATTTAAAAAAAAAAAAAATGTTTTGTAACTTTACTTGCAATTTACTTTATTTCCAGGTATGTTCCTTGATATTTAGGTATGCACAACTTTTACTTTTTGAACATTAATTTGACAGCAACCCTTCCAATGAGAAATTGGGGGCAGCTATTGTATTAGAGTTGATTTTCTCTTAAATATTTATTAATTTTCTAAATGGTTTGGGAGTCTGATGTTTGTTTCCTAAGAAAAGAAGGATGCAGTGCTTCTGAGGGGTTCAGCATTCGGCTTCTGTGCCCTGACAAATGGGAGCCAAACCTACCCATCTCTGCATGTGGGTATGTTCAATTAATTGATAAAATCAATCAGCAGTTGGATTATTCCATCACACCTGGTGTTGTGGTAAGAGCCACAGACAAGACATAGCAGGCCTGTCAAATCAGCTAAGAGAGTGCTGTAATTGCATCAACTCGATTAGGTCAGGCTAAAGAGAGGTTTGAGCTTTGAACATGCTCAAATTAGTGTTCCTGCCTAAATACAGTGTGATTTTATTTATTTATTTATTTTGATAGTATTACTATTTTTCAAATGACCAGTAGTTTGAAACCTAAATAGATGTGAGGGCCAAGGAAATATTTTTGGCTTGACCAGTAAATACACTTTAGTGATACACTGTATTGAGCATTGCATTAAAGCTTTTGGAAATGATATTATACAATGCCTTGTCCAGTGCAACAGTACAGAAGTTACTTCTTATTTCTGCTTGCACTGTACTGTATTGTTCCAGCCTTGTTTGGCAGCACCCAGCCATCCAGGGAGGTGCAGGCAGAACTTTGAGCATCTTCTGGTCTAATGGATTTCACTTTGCTTTAATTGGTTCCATCTCATTAATCATATGTGTCCTTGGAGAACCGTTTTTTTTTTTCTTTTTCTCTGATTACTGCTTACAGATCCATATTTAACAAGTGTTTCCTAATCATAAAAATGTCTGTACTGTTCTGCCCATTTATTTATTTATTTATTTATTACCCGTATAAAATCAGCTACAATCATTGGAAATTCTTATTCTTGTATTTCTGAAAGTTACTTTAGTAACAACTCTCTGTCTAGGCTGCTAGGATAAACTCTGATTGATTTTAATGTCCAATATTTAATGAGTCAATGCATTTCAGTGCTGCTTCAAAGCTGGATTTTGGCCTTAAAAGGGAGAATGCAGTGATTGCAGTGTTTGATAAATTTAATCCTTTCTGCTTTTTTAATTGTGAAAAATCAAGCTTGGAATTTATCTAATGAATCACAGCAAACTAGTAGCAAAAAGGTTACTAAAATGTTAGGGTCTCCAGACTTACCATCTGTAGCATGAGGAATAAGACATTAGAGATAGAAAATGTCAGTAGTCTTGGTGTAGTGCTTTTTCTATTCTTTGATTAAAAACGTGTCCAACTTTAATGACGTTTTGCCTTCATTTGTCCTTTAAACTAGCAGTTTTCCCCCAAAGGCTCAGCCTTGGACCAGTGCAGCTTTATTTACTTTGCATATAATTTCTTGTACCTCAGAATTCATGTTAACCCATGACAGGGTTAAAAACGTTCTGGCTTTTTCCCAACAGATTTTTTTTCTGTTGTTATTATGGGATGGGTTAGCATTCATTGCTTGAAATGCAAGTTTGAGGACTAATTCTTTTTTTATATTAATAAAAAATAAATATTTTTTTTTTTTGCTTTGCAGAACATTATGGATATCATAGTTTAATTTAAAGGAATCAGAGGACCTTCTTTTTTGTAATAACAAGCAAAGTCAAAGCTATTTTCATTTTATTTCATACTCTTCAATTGATCAGTATGCACCAATATGTATCTACCTGAAGACCAGTCAGTGAAAAATGTGTTTTGCTATTAATCAAAAAGGATCATGGCTGTAACTAGAATGATAGTCACGTTAATTCAAGGAGTCACTAATATCTGTGGATAGTTCTGTAACCATAAAATATAAAGCATTTTATCCTAGAATTGATTTGGGAAGGTGGAAGAGAACTCAGACTGCAGAAGCAAGTTCAGTGAAAGGGAACAAAGTACACAGGAGTTTTAATTTGAGCTGGCCATCAGTTAAGAGTTAAGTGATCTATTTTATAAATGCACAGACTTATCACTTCCAAACAGTCCAGGTGACTAGGGAGATGGTCCCTGAGAATGTGACGATACCTGGGCAAGAACTCTACCTTCTTTACATTTAGTAATTCAGCCATCATGTTTCCAAATGTTGCTTTATTTGGAAAGACTCTCACCCTCTTTCTTTGACCCCCTAAGATCTGGAGGGTTATATTTTATGAAGTCGGTGATGAAACATGCGTACATCTCTGAAAGGGTATTTCATGTGCTCTCTGTTCAACATTTACTGGTTTCAGCAAAATTCTTCTGCCCTGAAAGTTTTATTGAATAAGTCATCCAGATCCACAAAAGGGCATCAATGTTTACAGGAAGTTTTAAGCTATAAATATATATATTATTAAGCAGAATATATATATATTATTTATGTAAGTATATATAAAGTCCAACAGTGGAGTTTTAAAAACTTTTTTTTTGTCGCTTATTCTGAACTATTCTATGCTGAAATGGAAACTAAGGTACAGGACAATAAAGTCCAGTTTGTAATTCAGCTACTAGAAAAATAAGTCCTTTTGTGAATCAGATCTTTAATTTTGTATTGGTGCAATACTGAATGAAATAACTGTGCTTCTAAATCATTTCACCTTTCTTCTTTCTGGCCATCCTGACCAAAAAGATTTTTATTTCTAAGTAAATATAATTTGTGATCTGCCTAAGGAAGAACAAAACTATAGACTATTCCAAATAAGTTTTATACATAGACTTGTCATCTACGATGCCTGACAAATCATTAAGGCTTTCATGAAGTGTCTGTGTCAGGGAATTGAAGCCACAGTCAGTGACAAGCCTTATGCTTCTCCTATCCATAATGAGTTACTTAATATATTCCATTTTAATTGTTATCTTGGAGTCAATCGTGATCTCACGCTATAGCTACTGACAGGAATCATCAGTTATATGCATGGTGTTTTGCAAAATTGCAAATTCACAATACATCTCTGTTCAATGGCAGCAATGTTTAGCAGCTCATTAACTTTTGGGCTGTGCCTCCTGGTCAGTTAATACTGGCACAGGCAGCCAGCCTAGCTGATTTGCAGATGTAAAATAGTCAAGATGCACACTGCTGTATAACTGAAAGGAAGCAAAATAGAACAAAATATCATTTAGAGTAGACTTCCATTAGCTGACTGGTAAGTTAAAAAGACAAGTTGGATTAAAAAGGAAGTAGTGTTGGTGGGTGTTTTTTGTTTGTTTGGTTGTTGTTTTTTTTTTTTTGCTTTTATTTTGCTTAGTAATATCTCTCACAAAATATTCCTTATTGTGAAGTTTGTTTTTATATATATCTAAAGGAATGGACTGTTCCCTAAACTTATATGTGAGGAAAAGTAAACATACAGGTAGAAACTATGGCATGCTTTCATTTAAACTGGAGTTCTTGAAGTAAAATGTAATATCAAAAATAGGTCCCATGTGTGATATACTGGAGATACCATGTAATACGTTGTCTATGGTTACAGTTTTAGAGCCTTTGTTCAGATTTGATGACTTTGTATTACTTTGGTGAAGCAGGTGGAGTGGAGTAGAATTGTATCGCTCTGGATAGCCTTTGCAGAATTTTTTCAGTATTTAACAGCTGAACGAGTGAGGAGAGGCTTCCGTAATTCAGACAAATAAATGATAGGATTGGTAGGAATTACTGCTGTGGGACTATGGGATAGTATAATTGGAAACCACAGATCCATTTGGAATGGTCTAAAATGTGGGAAAGCTCTGTTAGTTCAGAAGAGACTAGGACTGGAGATATTTCTTAACAAGTGTATGTTGGTAATAGAGGATGGAATGTGAAAGGAGCTCTTGTCAGAGAAACTCTATTTCTTTTGTCTTTTAAATTCCTTTCCTTTTCCTTTACCGCCCCATTTGTGCTAACTCATTGAACGTGAAAGGGCTGTTCTGGATCAGGCATAAAGTCCAACTGGCATCTATTGAGTGTTGAGGGGAAAAAGGTTTAATAAACATCAGGTGTGCATGGAGCACTTTTACGGGTTCTAACAGTGAAGAGAAGCTTGTAGCTAGGTTTTATCTTTTGAATGCATTTACATTTTGGCCTCTCATATTGCTTTGAGTCAGTTACACAACTGTAGTGGAACTGGGCAAAAAGAAGCTTCATGAGCAACAACGGGAAATGCGAAATCCTGCACTGGGGAAGAGCAACCATGTGTACCGCTTACAACCACTTATGGGCTGGGCAGCAATTTTCTGCAGAGAAGGAGCTGGGGACAGCAACCTGCCCATGAACCAGCCACCTTTATAGCTCTGTGGTGGCAGGACAAGATGCAGTGGGCGCAACTTAAATTAACACATTAAATTCTACCTGAACATTAAAAAAAAAATAGTCTTTAGCAATGAAAATGTTCTCAGTGTCTTTGACCTAGCTGTTCCTTGTCCAGTATTTTAGTGGACATAAAACATCTTTTATTTTTTTGAGGGAACTTTTGTCTTCTGAAAGACCAGTGCTTGTTCCTTTGCCTAAGAAATCCCAAACCTCTCTGTGGTCCTTCCTGTGTAAGGATTTTTTTTTTATTTTTTTATTTTTTTTTTCACCTTTTAGTCCATGGTATACTCTCGTGGACTATTTCAGACGTCTGACTCTATTTTTATTTTCTTGAAGAATGATGCTCAAAATTGGACACAGTTTTATAGCAGAAGTCATACTGATGTCATGTACAATAGTCTCACAAGAGCACTGTTACTGACTCTTGCTCTTATCACCTACAGGCCCAGGCTCTACCAAGATTCTAGAGTATGCAAAGAGTCAAGGCACCTTGGGGGGGGAAAGAGTGGATGTCTGAAACCTGTAGTTGTACAGAAAAGATCTATTTTAGTCTGTGAGTTCATAGCTTGCTTATTGCTGCATCAGTAGATAAAGACTGTACAAAAAGTCTGTAGTGGCAGAATCTGAATGAGTCCACGTTCATTCTGGCCGTTCAGTGTTTTCCAGTGAAAAATCTGAGTTTACTTATACTGTACAATCATTAATATAGGAATAGTGCTTTGTGACCTGGGCCTTATTTTTCCTATACATACACTGCAGATGGCCTGGCATTAGTCTGTACATCACTGCTGAGGTTGCTAGTTAAGGACTAGGTTTGGAATTCATATTTTTAATATAATTTTATATAAGTTTTATATGGACCTAATTTTATATGGACCTGAGCATCCATATAACTAAAGTTAAATGATTCCATATTAACATTTTTTTCCTGAAACCCGATTATTTTTCAAGTTTGTATTGGAAAGCAGGGTATAAAAGTGTTAACCTACTTATTGAAAACACGGATCTAAAAATGTCACCTCACCTAATCTATTACTTTCACTGAAGCAGCATGCAAAGTTCTAATCAAAGGAACTACAGGGGAAAATGTAAGACAAATAAATCATCAATCATCTTTTTGCATGTAATGTTTGGGTTTGCATATAGTATTTTTTTTTAAGGCATTTACCTATTTACTGATTTAGTTGAGAAAAATAAGTGCCCACTTTCCTTCCATCTCCTTCTGTGGCTTTCAGTGATGTTGCTTTTTTTTTTCTTTTTTTTTTTTTTTTTTTTTTGACTGGGTGTCCATTGTATATTTCCAATAGACAATAATAAAGCTTTAAAAGCTGTGTCTATTTATAGGCAGGTTGAATATTCTTTTGTTCTTTTCAATTTGTCCATTTTAGGTAAGAAGTTGTGTTCTAGCCATTAGGCCTGATTTATTGCTCAGTGGCCTATGTGAAATGAATAAGTGAACATTCTCTAATTTCTGGTGCCCAGGTGTTGAAGTCATATATTAAGTGCTTTAGTAATTTGCATTAATTGGCAAGCTGTTGTCAGAGAAATGCCAAATATTTAAGCAATAATTCTGCAAAGTATTGAGGCTCATTCATATGTCACTGTGATATTAGAAAGCTAAGTATTTGAAACTTACTACTAAGAATGTATCCAAGTATCTTGCTTAATGATATCAAATTGCTAAATTAAAGCATGAAAACTATCACTGAACCATTTTGCTGAGAAATCCTTGCTTTTGCAATTACACTTAAGACAAATATCATTTTCAATTCCACAGCAAAAGAAATCTTGTCCTTTACTGGTATTGTTCTGCCACTGTAATGGATAAATAGAGCATAAGATGTGCAAGTTTTTATACTACGTCTCATCTTTTCATATTTATTTTAAAACAATTTTCAGGGATCTTCTTCACTTAATATAGCCAGTGATAGTCATCAGCAACTCTGACACGCTTTTAAAAATAGGTTGTGGTTATTGATGGTATCTATGACACAGTCTGAAATGCAGTAAAATCTTGAAACCCTTGATTTACAAATGCTACTACTGAAATCATGTCAGTGTCTTTCACAGCGTATCAAAAAAGTAAAGCAGAACCTTCATGTAAAAATAGGTAATGTATGTTTTTTTTTGGGTAGAATGGAATTTGTTTAGAAGGTTTACATCTAGCTAACCAATACTAATAATAAATGTTTTGGTTTGTTTTTACAGAACAATGAAACAATATTTGCAATATACAAAATGATAGCTAGATGTAGAAACTTGATTTTAAGAACTAAACCAAAAACTGTAATGAAACCAAGTATCAGTCTACAGATTGAGATATGATTAAGGCTGTTGTTTAACCATTTTATTTCTTGCTGCCTACGCTATACTTTGTCTGTCAAATGAGTTCTTAACATTAGTGCTTATAAACTAGAAATTTCTTCCCATCTTTTGCCTTCTGAATATTTGTAATGATTACTTCTGACAGATAAATAGAGCTGATTTTGTGAAAAATCAACTTTTCTTAATGTGAATTTTAGGACAGTACGAGATAATACAAGAAAAAAGACCTACTTGTAATATACATTTTTGATTCAGTACAGAGCTAATTGTAATTATGAAGATCTCTTGGAATACCAGTAATGTAAAATCTTAGTAAAATATTTTACTCCTGACTGGGTAGACTTTTAAGGTTATCCAGTGTGTACTGGAGCCAGCAGAGGATAAGGAAAAGGAAACCAATTATTTGTACTGGTTTTATAAATTTCCCTTTATTGCCTAACCTTTTCAAACAAGAAATGGATTTATCCTCTGTGGAGACAGTAGTATAAACAATGTCATTCTCTGGCTAGAAATGGCTCTAAAGTCCTTCTTTGATCTCAAATAGAGTTGCTTGATTCTAAATACATCTTCTAGCACATGCAGCTAAACTATTTAAAAAAAAATCCAATAAAAAAAATCTTGTCAATAAATGTTTTCTTTAGACTAATTTAATAGCTATTATGTGGTACAATCATGGTGTATTTAATTTCTCATTGCTACTTTTAATAGTTTGGTCTTTTTCAGAATACTAGGCTTATTTTTTTCTTCTTGAAGTTGGTAAAAATATTAGAGAGGACCTTTAACTGAAAGATTAATAGGAAAACTGCTTAGTCTGTAAAGACTAGGCTATAGTGACTGTAGAAGACTCTTTTGTTTGTTTGTTTTTGTGTTCCACTTCAAATTGTGGATAAAAAAATTAAACAGAATATTCACCTTCCCGTGGAAATGACCGTCAGCCATTGCATTTTGTAGTTGTTTTGTTTTATTAAAGCAGTAGTGGGGTGGGTGTGAGATGGAGATGCAGACAAAATGAGAGAAAGAAAACAAGCATGAAAATGGCCTTCACTGAGGGAAGATTGGGCTATCACAGAAATTATTAGAGTAGACACTTGATGGGGTCTAATTTACCAAAGGTAAAAGTGTGAAGAAATTATAGCTAATGTGTCTTCTGCGTTTCAGAAGACAGGAGCCAATTCATGTCTGTCAGCCTAACATTTCATTTTATAGATCAAATTATTTCTGTATAAGAAGATTGTTCTCCCCTACCTTAACAAGAATATTTGTTCACTGTCAATTTCACAATTTTTCTCTGTCATCACACTTTAATTAAAAAAGGGGGGGGGGGGGAGAAGTTCATTAGAACTGGCAGGTTTTTTGGCAATAAATGTTACTTAAAAATCACAATTGTGTTACCCTGCTGGATGTTGATTAGTTCATATAGTCTGCCATTTCTTAGTTTTGAAAAAGTCTTCACATTTCAGTACTTCAACAGAAGTATCCTAGTCTTTGCTGTGATCTTTTCAATATTTTGTGTGTGTGTGTGTGTGTTGCAAAATATTGTGTCCATGAGTCAGGACTTCTCTAATGTTAAGGTAATGTAGGCTGCTGTGAAGTGATAGACTTTAATGAAATTGAAATGGTTGATTAACTCTTCATGGCTCACAGAAGTGACTGTGACTTCTCTTGGCTGTCATGTCACCAGGAGCCTCTGAGTACAAGCTCTGGTAAGAGAGAACTTTTGGTATTTCCTTGCTTTCTCCTACACAGATGATTGCTTCTGGGTCCTGGCGGTGTTGCTCCAACACTACATATGTTGTGTTTTTTTTGTTTTGTTTTTGTTGTGTTTTTTTTTTAGCTGAAATGAGCTTAAGGTATACCTGTGAAATTTCAATTTATTGAATATTGATTCAATATATTAAGCAATTTCCACTTCAGTTATCTAACAATAACAGGAGGGAAGATATTGCTGGACAAAGGGAAGTGTAAGACAGTTAAGCAGATATTTGTGAAAGTTCCTACCATTTTTATTTCTTTTTTGCTAAATTATGTACAGAATTATTTATTCTGATTTTTCAGAAAATAGACTTTTTTGTTTATATGTTAATCTAATAATATAATTCACTTTCCATAGACTTGCATAATTTAAAAATACTGTTTGCAAATGTGAAACCAGAATGGTAGTTAAATAATATTTCTCTTTATTACATCATTATGTGAAAAGAATTCTCCTTTGGTCAGTCAATCCCAGATTTCTGATTAGTATTGTGAGTCGTATCTTCAAACTTAGAAACCATCTCTCAAACTTGTTGTTATTAATTTATTTTAAAAATAAGAAAAGTACAAAGCCAGGTGAGATGAGGAAGAAGCATTGCCCAGTCCAAAAAATGATGAGGGTAATATTCAATAAAGCAGAATAGCATTCAGGATATGTAGCAGCCTAAAGTTTAATATCACTTTCTGTAATTGTATTTCTTGTATTTTAAGCATGATGCTTTATCAAAGCTTTGCCAAAGGCATGTAAGAGCAACTTATTAGGGTTTAGTTCCTGTAGTGACTTGAAGGTGTTGCAGCTATATTTGGAACTCAGTCCATTGGCCTCATTTGTTTTTGTAGTCTTCTAACAGCAAATTAGAGGGAGAAAGACTCCACACATCTAAGTTTTGTATTTCTGCTTAAATTAATCTGAAAATCACTAAGCAAACAAACAAAAACAGCAATTAAAAAAACTGTATTGTCTCTTTTGTAAGAGCTGCACCCTACCTGGACTTGGGGCATATTCACCGCTTGGGCTCACAGGGTGTCAGATTGTCATGCCTATGAGGTTGTTGCAGTTTTGAAAGTAGGTTTTGAAAATGACTTAACTGAGTAAGTTTGGTGACCCAGTGAAGTATTTGTACTGGTTTCAAACTGCTTATGTCAGCTTGGCTTATTTCTGTGTATTTAGTGACGCATGTTAAAATATACAAGTCAGTGGTAGATCCATTAAAGTGTGTCAACATGTGAAGTTGAATTGATTTATTAACTCAGTCTGACTGACTTGGTATGTGGACCAGACTGCAGTTTCTGTAAATATATTCTTTGGGCAGTTCCTCCTGTGCTTCCCAAATCTATATTGGTAGTACCAGAACTGAGAATGAAATCATGGATTCAATTATGTACCTGTCAAATTATCTTTGTCCTAAAGTAAGGGGGGGGGGGGGGGGGAGCCATCAGTTCAATAGCCAGCAAATAATTTTTTTTTCAGGATTAATATCTGAATTAATTTTGTGCGTGTTGCAGGACGCACTGTGTCAAAAGGACCTTGCTTGGAATACATTTAAATATTGATTTAACTTTTGTATGAAGGTTTATGCAGTAATTCCGATATAATCTCAAGAGCCGCAGTTATGCATAACTGCACTTTTGGAGTTCTTGTGGTTAAAATTTAAATTGCCTTGTCCTCTGGTTTCTGCCTTTTCCTGGATCTCTTGATTGTGTTTCTGTCTATGGAAGCCTAGAAATAATAGCCTTACACTTCGCAAATTCCCACAGGCCTCCCTGCTTGCTTTCAGCATTGGCTGTTTTTCCTGCAAGCAGGAGTTCTGTGCACCGGCAGGATATGAGGAAAGGCCAGTAGCTACTTTTGCTGTGTTTTTGAAAGATTTTTATTATTATTATTATTACTGAATTTATTTCTGTGTTTGTTACACCCAGAAATGTTATGGTAGCCTTGATTTACAGGCAGGGCTAGCAGTCTCCCTGTAACTCTTACTCCTCCAAGTAGTGTCTGTACAGGCATTGGAACTCATGTCCTGGCGGTGCTTCTCCAGCAGCTGTGGTGATAAAGAGCATGTCATGGCTTTTACCTACTGCTGACACCGACTTGAGAGCTGATAGTGGCTCTGTGAAATTGAAAGGCCACATGGCTGCTCTTTCAAGTTTGAGCATGGTAATCAGATTCCCATTAAGAAAAAAAAAAAAAAAAATGGGGGGGGGGGGAGGACTAAGATTTTGTTGTCACATCTGAGAGAGAGGGCCATGACTGTGTGTAATTCTGCGGTGTTACTAGCTGGGCTGCTGGCAGCAGTCATGGGACAAACAGTTGTGGCAGGTGAAAGTAGTAGTTCTCGCCTGGTTGAACGCCTCACTTGCTCTTTGCTTGCTACGCTTTCTCATCAGGTCTTACTTCAATAACCTTTAATCCTGAACAAATTCGAGGAACTGACAGATCACTGTTTTCTTCCTTCAGAAAATGTATTTCTTCCACAAAATTACATCAGTCCAAATATGAAATAGGCAAGCCCAAACAGACAAGACCAGTATCTGGTTTAAGGCGTTGTTTGGTTTTGAGTAAGGTTTTGACCAGCTACGTGAGAGTAAGGATCAATAGCACAGGAAAACCCGACACGAACATCCGAGGTGACTGGGAGGAAGGCCCAGACCTGACTACAGGGTTCCTCAGGGCCCCTGACAGCCCCTGACCCTTGGGATCAGTAAATCAAGCATCAGGACTGATGCCTGATAATGAACTATCAGAGTCGCAGAAGGACCAACGGGCACACTTACCATTTAAATTTTTAATTAAGAGTGTTGTTAAACATGCTGCGACCCGGCTGTGGAGCTGTAGCTAAGTGGACTGCCTCTTTTGGGGACACACCGTGCTGCTTCACGTGTATTTTCTGTCATGGCGATGCTCTGTCTGACCTCAAACGGAGCCAGAGAAGGATGTAAGTGACTCCCTTCAAACTGGAGAGAAAAAATACACCTCTGTAAAATAAAAAACAGCTCAGTGCAAAGCGTAGCAGCATAAACAAAAGAGCCTCGTGTTTAAATATAAAGACTTTATGGCATGCATGTGAGATCACACTTCAAGTAAGAGCATACAAAAATGGCCTGTTTATCAACACCTTCATACTATAGTCCTGAGTCCTCCAGTGCTTGGCCTTGCTCTATAACCTTTAAAAATGTGAGTATTTGGACTGAAGCTAATGTGTAAGCGCTTTATGGAGGTTTATTCCTTTGTCCCCCAAAGTTAATTGTATTTGTTCTTATTTGTGTGAATTTATTCTCTTTGGTTCACACTAGGTTGAGAAGAGTTGTTCTGCATATGAGTTTTTGTAGCTTAAATAAAATTTAGATGATTTAGAGATGACCACTGATTTGATTTTATCACAGGATTGTGATTCAAATTCCTTCAATTGAAAATATGTTGTAAGAACAGTAGTTGACCTACGCAACATCATTTCAGGTATGGTCTTCGTGAATGGCTGGTTCAACTTCACTTTTAAGGATCAGTTTGGAGAATTATAAGGTTGGGGAAAAGACCTTTTGTATCATTTGGTAACAATAGATCACATCTTCAAAGATTCCTCTAGGGTATCAAGTCTGCTAACCAGATAAGTCTACAAATGAATAGGATTTATAGTATAAAGAGATTGGATTAAATTAAATGAGTTTAAATTGAAATACATACTTAATCCCATTTAGGAATTATTATACCTAATGTTTATTATGAATTTTCTTTGAAACTGACTTTCATTATGAATATATTATTTGTCTCAAACTTTAAGTTAGAAAATTCACTTTCGGGGTTCTTTTTTTTTTATTTATTTTTATTTTTTTTTAGTAATTCTTTAAAAAAATCTAAAAAGGTTCTTTTTGCATTTCAGGAAAATTGTTCAAGAAATACTCTTGGGAGATATTATTGTTTAATACTATGGGGATTAAAACAATTGTTTCATAGCATATTGACATTTTAATTTTTAAATATAAACTGAAGTTCTCCAATGAAGGGTATTTCAGAGCATTAGTCACACAATGTTCTGACACCTTCCAAATACTTTAAAACATCGATGTGCATCAAGCTCTCAATGAGGAAAAAAACCAGGCC
>CM021697.1:97497196-97554055 GCA_011074415.1 Stictonetta naevosa
CCTTTTCATGCTGACATGATATAGCTCTTCGAGTGGAAATGTAAGTCATGACAATCATAAATTGTACCTCTCACATTGAGAGTTCTTTTCAGAAGCAATACATACCAAAATCAAAATTGTTCCATCAGTGTGAAATACAGCTAGAAGCTTGGGCCTTTAACCCCTGGGTTACCATTTTGAATTGGAGTCATAGCAATAGTGCTCAAACTTACCCGTTTTACAGAAATCCTGTTGCTTGAGTGACAGGAGTTCTTAGGTTTAGGGCACTTCCTCATCTGCATTACAAAAAACTGTCATTATAATGGGCTTGTCTCAATAGACTCAGCAGAGGCCAAAGATCACCTAGGACTGTATGACCCTTGCAATTAATCATGGGCCCCAAAGTTTAGGATTTATTTCAATGAACAGAAATCACTCATAGGTGCAAAATGTTTACTTGTGGCATTCTACGTTGTGGCCCAAAAGTTAAAAAATATAATTTACCAGAATTTATTCATCGCTGTCAAAAAACATGGAGTAATTGTGAGAAAAACACTGTCCCTCTGTAGGGTTAGTAGGAACTGCACATTGTCTAGCTGTGGCCATATAAGTGTTATCAATATTCCTAAACTGGTAAGCAACATGGGCTTCCAAAGCTTTGCCCTTGAGCTGCCTGCCCTGCTCCCTTAATTTCAGCGGGGAGCCATAAAACCGGTTAAGGCTAGTGGGATAACTTCAGTAGTTAAGTGAGGAAATGTATATTTTTATTAGAAGAGCTTGAATCAAATCAGCTTGATTTCTTGTGTTTGGAGCTTTGTTTCTAAGTATGATGAGAAATGTTATCTTCTGTTGTCCTATTTTATCCTATAATCTGTTTTTGAAAAGAATACTTGTTTGTAAATGGGTAACTAAATATCAGAGTCTTGTCTCTTTATAATCTCCTTCATTCTAGCCTTTTTTTCTTACCCTCTGAGACTGCTGTCAGTCAGAAACTGTAAGAAACAAATTCTTTATGGCTGATTTCAAAGTTTATGTACTTTATATACAGTAGGCTTCACACATACTCTATTTTTCTTTCCTTTTTCTTTATATTGCCATCAATAAGAAAAATAGAGTAATTAAATGAATTTCATAGTAACTCTACCCAGATTTGCAAGATATATGATTATTCAAGAAATCATGAGGATTTCTCCTTTCACTCCTTGAATGTAGAACACAATCCTAAATTTTCTAGAAATAGCAGACAAAGTGTAATTGTCCATAAACTCTGGTTATATTTCCTTTGGGTTTTCAAACAGACCACAAACAACATTTGCATTTACATACAGTGCACAGATGGCACTTTGACACTATCCCAAAGTACGTATCTTTCAGAGCTTATTGGGTACACTCTTAAACTTGTGACCTCTGTCTATTATCATGCTCTTTGTATTGCACTGATTTCCTTTTTCTTACTGAAACAATTTTATTGTTTCCTCTTTATGTAATTCTGGTTTGTTAAGAATTCTACCATATAATTTCTATTTTTTTCCATTCAGATTACAGTAATTTGTATCTTATGTAAAAGAGTTAGATGTGAGGTTTTCTATAGTAGTATTTTTGATTAAAAATAATAATCTGTACATAGTAAGATAAAATTAAATTGTTACCTGTCCTTCAATAAAATAACAAGTGCAATCACTCTAACATTATTTATGAGGGAAAATAAGAGTAATTTATTTATGGTCAGAGCTTTTTCTCCTTCCTCTCTTATTGAATAATGTTTACGAGGACTGGACTTCTTCAGAAGATAGTAAAACTTACTTTGCGACATAAGCATATAACCAGAGAATAGGTAATTTCAGAGATAATTTTGGATAAAATTTAAAATGGAAATTCCTTTTTCATCAAAACAAATGATGTTTTTAAAACTTCCATCTCTGGTTTAAGTTAAAGGGACTTCAAGAATTCTGAGACTATGAGAACACTGAAAACTTGGTTTTAGTTTTCTTTGTAAGGACACACAGCTTGAAAACTTTCACAGCCTTCTGAGGGAGGTGTAGATATCTTAATTTATAACCTCAGTTCCAGGCACTTCTAAATGACATTTAGGGCATTATGTACGTATAATGGAAGTATTCATGACTGCGTGAGCTTTAATTTTGTGGAGTCACAGTAATTACAGAATTCTGTTAATCAAAATGAGGCACTGAGTCCCTTGGGAGGCTTTGTGGATATTTGTCGAGGTGATTGCCGACGCTGCATTTCCTGTCAGTGGCAGCGCCATGGAGCAGATTTGACTGTGCCTTCGTGCAGCCCCTGTCACATCCCCACTCTTCTGTCTGTTGGTGGCAGCTTCCAAAGCTCCAACTTGTTCTGCACTGACTGCATGTTGGGCCCCATCATAAATCACCACTGAATAGGCGGCTCTGTGTTCCTGTGTTTAAAGCGGCCCTGAACATTGATTAATGTGGCTCTTCCCTCGCAGAACAATTGCCGACGCACATATGCACATGAAAAGCTCTTCCAGTGCAAGAGATGGCTTTGTCCTGCACCCTGCGTTTCCCCCCTCCCATCCTCTTTAAGTTATTCCCTTCCGGGGCTAACCTGGCCCTCAGCTAATTGATTATGGGGATGCAGGCCGGATGGTTTTGGCTGACACCCCTAGGGGCAATGAGAGCCTTTGGCAGGCCTTGCTCCTGGCTGAGGAGATTCCTGCAGGCTGCTGGGCTTGGGACTCCGGCTGCTTTCTGTGTGTCATCTGAGGACTCCTTTCTTCATTTTATTTTTATCTTTTTTGTCACAATGGACAATGTGCTTTGGTTGGCAGATGACTAAATGGCTAAGACTGGGAAATGGGCTTTTCCCAGATTTTGTTTCAGGCTTGGAGAAGAGTGTGTAGGTGTAATGATTGAGGGTATATGAACTCGGTACTTCTCTCACCATTGCACAAAATAGCGTTCCTCACTCATTGTTGTTCATATGTTTCTACTTTTTTTAAAACAAACCCCTGTGACAACTTTTTAAGAGTATGGTCTTTTCTTGCCTTTGGAACACACGTCAGTCAATGTTCTGAGCAATCTTCTACAACTCATCCCATTGGCAGGGCAAAGCCAATGCAGAACAAGATAGCATTGGTACTCTTTTAAAAGTTTTTTTTTCCGTGATCTCTACTTTAGTAGATCTCATTTTTAGTTGTCTTTATATATATACATATATATATAAAGGTAAATAGGTTTGAAATGTTAGCTCCTTACTGAAAGTAAAATGGTTGCTATGAACTAGTGGCTACCTAGTGAAGTAAATTGCCTTCTAAGTCTTTAGGTGACAGTATAGTTAGGATATAGAAAACTGCTTCAGAATGCTGAGAAGTTGATATCTTCCTCACTTTACTAGTTAGCACCTTAACTCCTTCCTTTTGGTAGTATGTTGTGAAGTAAATGTGTGACATGTCAAGAGAATAAAGAAATGTATATATATATATATATATATTTAAAAAGTGTTAATTAAAAATGACTGCAGTCTGAAAATGTAATTTTTTCTGTGATCAGTAAAGTGCAGGCATGTTTTTACCATGTGTACTTACAAAGTACTTTATGCTGTATTTGTATATAACTCAAATTGTGTTTTTCTTCATTCTGATCAAAATTATAGGCAAAAATATTACTGCTGGAATTTGTGTTTATAGTTATAGGTGTTCCCTTCTTAGCGACTGATACTTCATATATTATTGTCTTGAGAATGTATATGAAAGTTTATTTCTACCTCCAGAAGAATTAGCAAACATCAGTGTCTTTTTTTTTTTTTTTTTTTTTTTTCCACTAGAACCTACGCATATGGGATATAGTAAAAACTTTCATAGCTTCAGGGATGCGCTCTTTAATTTTTTCTTTTTCCAAGTTCTTCTAACATTGATTTGAGTGTATATATATGTATAAAAAGAGAAAACAAAACAAAAACAGCTGCATCTCTGTTCATTTTGTCTCCAAATCCAGCAGTCTAAAGTGATCTCTTGTTTTGAATATTCAGTAAATAAATATGTGTGTATATATATGTATATTTTTGCATTTGTTTGCAAAAGTTTCTTGGGATGTTTTTTAATCAAAAACAATGCACAACAAAAAAAGGGGGGAAGGGTTGTTATAGCTTATAACTCTAAAATTGTTTCCTTTCACCTTTTCTGGTCTGTTGATTTTCCGTTGATTTTTTTTTTTTTTTTTTTTTTTTTTTTCCCTGTTGGAAACCTGCATGCTTAAAGGCCTGCATGACTTTCCCATTTTAATTTTCACTTGTGATACGTTGAATGTGTCTTAGAATCTTTTTCAAAGTATAAAAAAGTTTGGACATACCTCTATTTGATTGATGCTCACATTATAAAAATTCATCTTTTGTATTTATCTATCAAAATGTTAATGACCTGATTATGTTTTAATGTGAATTTGACATGATGGTATGCTATAATTACGAAGTCTTGAAATACCCTATGGCTTTGCCTGAACTTGTATCCAGTTTCAAACTGTATGCCCTGTTTTGTACTTGTAAGTACACTTTGATGAAAGAGGCAGCAACATGCAAAATAGGTTTTGCTTCTGAAGGTTGCTATTGAAGCTCAAGTCTCCTGAAATTCAGTATTTTGCATTCTGTATTGTTTGGAACTAACAATCCAAAGAAAGTGAATGCTCTTCCAAAGAACTATTTAGAAAGGGAGAATAATGAAGAAAAGGTTAACTTAATGAAACTGCTGTTTTTTGAATGTGGTAAACTCAGCACTTCCTAAAGAAGTGCTTTGGATTGAAATCTAAGTCAGTGTCAGAAGAGGTGATGGTAGTTTTCAGAACAGACCCACTACAGTATTTCTTTATTTTTTCTTAGGAAGAGAAGGAGGTAGGGCTGACTTGGGATATCCCAAGCCTTGTACTGTATCATCTGAACTACTGTTACTCCATCCTCCCACGTGTTCTCTTGCATATAGCTATTGTTTTCATTGGTTGAAAATTTTACAGGATGTGAGATTCAACTTCCTTTAGTTAGACTGTGCCAACATACTCCACAGGACATGCTCCAAAAACTGTAATTATGTAGATGTTAAGAAATTTGCAGTGGAATAGGATTTGGAATGAAGAGCGGAAGGCTTTCTGGTAAAGTCCCAACATCAGCTCTTTAAGGGCTTCTGGGCTTTTTAAACTAGCTCACATCCAGATGCTTGATCTGAATGATGTTAGGTCCTCTACAGGAGACTGTCTTAGCTTCATCTGAAAGGAGTCACAGAATCACAAAATTTTAGGGATTGGAAGGGACCTTGAAGGAACCCCCCTGCCGGAGGTGGAACACCTAGATCAGGTCACACAGGAACACGTCTAGGCATGTTTTGAATGTCTCCAGGGAAGGAGACTCTGCAAAGCCCCTGGGCAGCCTGTTCCGGAGTCCACCTCCCGCACTGCATTGCTGCTGTGTGATGCACACTGAAGTACACGAAGTGGCAATGTTTGGGACTCCTTTCAAAAGCAGACTGGTCTAAACTTGAATGCATATGTACATGTGTTTTGAAGCATAGCAGGCAGGGATAAGTCCTTTATCTGTGGAAGGTGACCTAGACAAGGAAATCCATCTTTAGTTAGCAAAACAAAGATCACAGGAGTCTTGAATTTCATCAGTTCCTGGATTACTTGTTTGTTTGTTTAATGTGTCCTCTTCCCTAATAAATCCCTGATCTAATGTCATGTAGGGAATGAATATATAAATATATTATGAGGGAGATTGGTAGAAATATGTTCCTATCTACTTCTGCTTTATCTTATTCCTTCATTTCTGCCACGATCTTGTCACAGTAAGAAAAACAGGCGGGGCCTTGAGGAAATCCACTTATCCAATGTTTTATTCTTTTCTTCTGTGCAGACTGTAATCATGCCAGAGTCTTGCAAAACGTTTGGGGAGATTCCCTCTCATGTGGATATTCTTGTAAGCTGTTGCTGTGTTGCAACACAAACTTGTTTTGGTATTCTGTGAATAAGACAAATGGTCTCACTGCTCAAAAAGGGACTGTTGATAAAGAAATCCCAAGGCTGTGTCCAAAACTGGATTTTCTTTAAATTAGTACATTGTACTACCTCCCTGAGCTCTACATAATTAGTTCTTTCTGTTTTTGTGGGTTCATCGACTTGCATTCATTGAAGGATTTAGAAAATTGGATAAGATACAAAGTTAAAGCTTAAGCTGATAGTTAACAGTGAAAGCATATCAAAAACAACAAGAAGAAAAAAACATGCAGATACAGTGGCAATTACTGGCTGAAGCAAAAAAAAAAAAAAAACCCCCGGGGGGGGGGGAGTTTGCTCCATTGCTGATTTCTGCACCCAACCATAAGCTTCATGCCTCTCCTAATTAACTTCATGCTGGTGAGCAGATTGAGAATGGCTCTAGTCAGCGCTAAAAATGCCTGGAAACATGCTGTTTTACAGCCATATGCAAAGTTGCTGAATTTTTTTTTTTAAATCACTGCCAAAAGCCACAAGACATAGATGCATGTGTTTCATGCTAATCACAAAATAATAAGGTAATTGATATTCAACAATTTAAAACAACAAACAGAGTCCATGCTATAAATCTGGCTGGCTGGTTTTAATTAATAATAGTGCCCACAGTTTGAGTGGAACCACAGAGGAAGTAGTAGGAACTCGGTTCTGAAAGAGAGGTTTTTCCCCAGATGTTGATAAGGCATTTAAATGACTCTTCTTGTCTCCAAGAAGACAACTGAAGAACTGGTGTTCTTTTTCTATTGCCTACAATAAATTTAAGCAAAAGCAAGATTGTAGGAAGGTTAAAACTCCAAAAAGGTCTGGAAAGGTTGCTGTTTCTTTATTTGTTTCAGATTAGTTATTGCTCTTTAAGGATCTTATTTCAGAATTTGCCTGGATTGTTGAAATGATGCTTTGAAATTAATTTTACCTATTCTAAGGGAATATCTGCATGGCACTTCCAGATGTTTGAGACTATTCTTCTATGTTGCAAATAAACCAATGTCTGACACAGTTGTATTGTTAATAGAAAATAAATAAGAAAATGAGTGTGATTTGCTAGAAAAGGTCCTGGTTTTGGCAGGGATAGGCACAATTACTATTCAGAATCTGTTCTTGAGCTGAGGGGATTTTATGGAGGTGTTTTCATTGTTGTAATTCTGTCAGCTCCAGTAGACAAAATTCTAGGCTAGGATAAGATACCAGAGGGTTTTTGGTAGCACTCACCTGTACTAGTCATACTGGCAGTTAAAACTATCAATAATAGTATACTACTCAGGTGACACACCTTCAGTTAAAACTCCTTTTTTTTAAAAAAAAAAAAAAAAATCAGTTTTAACTTTTATGTGTTGGATCATAACTTGTAGGATAAAAAAAAAAAAAATACTTTCTCTTTTCTGAAAGACCTCTAAGAACATCTTGAATGATTTTACTGTGTAAAGCATTATAGCATTGCATTTTTAGCTCAGCTAGTTTCATCAGGTTGTTTGTCCATTTTGATTCCATGGGTGTTTTTGCTGTTTCTTTGTATATTTGTTTTTAAAGAAAGTGGGAGAAGATAGCCACAAATTTATGATGAAGAACCATTCTCGTCTCCACTGTCTACCCATTTTCCCCTGTAGTGGTGATTACCTCATAAAACTTCTGGTATAAGAAATGGTTGTTGCAAAGGCCTGTGATGAATGCTTTATTAACTGACTACTTCCATGTAAATCAAGACTTTTTTTTATTTTATTTTTTTTTCCTTGGAATAACAGTCACGATAACATTTTTTAAAAGCTGTGTTCAAGGAGGAGCTTGGGTAATTTTCCTTCTGGAAATGCTTAGGAAGGGAAGACTTTGCTCATTTGGCCAGATTAAACAGTTATTATCAGAAGGAAAAGGCTTAAGGGCATGGGCATGGAAAGTATGTCTTTTAAGCTCTTATGTTTTGACAACCTGCATGTGACAATCCAGACAAAAATCCGTTGCTCCTCTTTCATTATCATTTCTAATTAGAGCGTATTTTTCAAAGATTAGGTGTTTTCTAAGACAACTGTCAGAAAATTATTTTTGTGTCTATTTTGTTTTTCCCATTAAACTGGGAATGGTGCATTATTTTGATTAATTGAGGTATTGTTCTGGAAAAAAACAGAAGAAAATTATCAACTTTCCAAATAGGAGAATTTCAGCCTGTTCTTATAGCATGATAAAATGGCTTCCCTGGTTCAATATAGTAATAAAAAAAAATCCAAAAGGAAATTCTTATGAGGGACAGATATGTTGATGGCTACTAAATATCTAAGTCCAGATCCAAACCCTTTCAAATTCACAGCTTCTGGCTCTATAATTAGGAAAACAATAATTCCCATAAAGGTGTTACTGGGGTCTAACACTGAGCAACATGGACCTTTACCCTAGTCCTACAAGGAAGTTTTTTGTGTTCTCATGATTTACAGGTAAGAGATGTTTGCGCTGTAGAGGTTAACAGAGAAACAACAAAGGGAATCATAATATGTGGCATTTTTTAAATATTCAAGAGAGTTCAAAAAGGCACATGAAGAATGCAGCCTGGAGTCAAACTGAAATGGCTTTATACCATCCTTGAGTCTTTCAGACCCTCTGTTGCCTTGGGCTCTCATTACTCAGATAGCCTGCTGGGTCCATTGCATGGACCAGTTTTCCCAAGGATGCAGAAGCCTATGCTTGAGGTTCTTACCTCAGCATATAATTGTCTGCCCGTGCTGCAATGATGGAAACAGTTTTTTTTTGTTGTTTGTTTGTTTGTTTGTTTTTTTAAGGCAGTTTAAATGTGGTATTTTAAGAACTATTAAAAGGAAGTGTGGTACATCATTAATGTTAAAGAACTGATGATTTACTAGAAGTGAGCTTCAGGGAGATGTGCTGAAATTCTCCCACGCTTCTGTTGTTGCTCATGGACTTTATTCCCTCTGACTTTTTCTAGTAAACATTTGATCAATTTAGCCTAACTCCATCCCTTATAAATTTACCTTTGGGAGAGGGGAAAAAAGTGAAAAGGGAAAAAAGTGTTTTGCTTCTGTGTCCTTTACTTGGATCCCTGGTTCTGGTAAAAAATAAAGTTGCGGTGTTTGCCATTCTGCTGCCATCTTCTCGTGCCTGTATCTTCTGGGAATTCTTCTGTCAGTAACAGAATAAAACAAACTTAGCTCACTTTTCTTGCTCCAACTACGAGGCTTGAGTACCAGCACTTGACATTGCTGCTAGGCCTTGCTAAGGCCTGCAATGGCAAAGTCATGAATGTGGAACTCTTAACAGCAGTAAAAGAGGAAATAAAACCTAGTAGATTCATTCCAGTTGCAAATAGTTCATTTATCTATCCAGAGAGATTTTTTTAACGCTGTATTTCTGAGAAAATATTAATACGAAATAGTAAAATTCAGGGAGTCCATCCTGGCGGAGTCTGTAATGAGCAATTCAATTAGGATGAGTGTAAAACCAGAAGTGATAAGTATGCTTGGCACAGTCAGGGAGAAAAAAAACAGTTAGTTTCCAGCTCACTTCTGGGATATTTTATTTATTTATTTATTTTTTATGTAGAAACTTTGAGGTAAAAATAACAACTTTCAACAGGCTTCTAAATATTCTGCTGATTTGAGTAAGTGGTTATTTCAAGGCCAGTTGAGATTTTTATTTATATATATATGTATGTATATTCCAAAAGCTTCTGTCTTTGACTAATAATAATTTATTTATCAGTAAACATGACAGTATTTTTGTATCTGCAACACTGACAATTAAAATTCGCCTTTACATTATGTTACAGACAATTTCTATTTCCATTTCCACCCACATGTAAGCTCTTATGGTGTCTTGCAGAGACTTTTGCTCAGTAATTCTAATTTTATTTATTTATTTATTATAAGTGTCCATGGAAAGCTAAAATTCAAGTCCAGGCAGGACTTAAAAAAAAAAATTAAAAAAAAATGCACTGCTGAAAAGTCTGAAAAAATCCAGTCAGAAACAGAAAATATTGTGCAAGTTCAATATTATACTGTTAAATAGTTCACAAATACAGTCTTTGTGTAGGATTCGTGTTACTTAGGTGTAGAAAATTCATGTATATATGCAGGCAAATTTTTTCTGTGTTGCTTGGCTTACACTTTAGCACTTGAATACTTCCACTGGCAGTAAAGATTTGATGATCACAGTAGGAAATAATGTTGCTGCTAAGAAGCGCCTTCTCACATGCATTACTGCTGTTTTGAAGGATCAGTTTGGAGTTTCCTTGATACGTGTGTTATTTTTGAGCTTTTTAAATTAGATGTGTAGTGTTTCTAGTGAGTGCTTGATATTTCTCTCCTGTGTTTCTGAATTTGGTATCCAACTAAAAACATGTTTCAAATAAATCATACTAAGTTTAAAAGCAAACATCTTCCTGTGATTTTTTTTTTTTTTTTTTTTTTATGCAGCTGGTAGAATATTGTTGTGATATAGATAAACTAGCTATTTTAATATATGTATTATGGTAGATAAAAGATAGAGAGGGAAACAGTCTAGGAAATGCCCAGTTTAAAGCAGTTCTTAGGCTCATAAGCAAGCAGAGAAAAATTACAAGTTAGTGCCACCTTGGCTCTGTAGCAGTGAGTTGGCTCAGGAGAGGAAGGGAAGCTTCACTGTTCCAATGCAGAACAAGACACGTTTTCTAGGTGAGATACTGAAAATGGAAGCAAAGTTGCTCTACCTTTGTTATTTTATATTTTATTTTATAGACGTAAAAAAAAAATAATAATAATAATTACCTTGCAGAAGGTGAATGTCTAAGAATAGCAGTCATCTTGAAAGGTTTTTGTTTGAAAATCATTTTCTTCTGTTTTTATGTTTTTTTGGAAGAAGGTTCTTTAGGTTGTATGTTGGTTGATCTTATTGCCCTCCCTGTCTAGCTTTGTGCCCTTGACTTTAAATGTACGTATACAATGTTAGTAACAATTTTCTCTGTGTAAACACCGGAAGAGCAAACATCGGTATGTTACAAAGGGTAAGTGGAGTTTGAGGTGAATACCCTGTAGGTAAAGTGGACTTGAAAGAGTATTCCAGCAGAGCTCTGGCTTTTCTGTGGTTATCTCAGTTGTCCTTTGCCTTGCTTAGAATTGTGCCATCAGTATGTTCTTCAAACTACTGGAGAAGCAAATAAACCTTGCCTCTGCTGGGATTAATTTACTGCAGCCTGAAGCAGCAAATCTCTTCTGGCAACCATTCATAAACTGAGTAAGCTTCACCCTCACATCTGTTGGCAGCACAAGTTCATCGCAGAAGACAGTATCTAAGAAGACACCAGAGTGGCCAGGATGGGAGAGTGAATATGAGTCTTTAACAAGTGAGAGCTATGGCTTTGAACATGTTGAGTCTGCTCCTCACATTGTGTAGAGTCTTCTCTTTCTCCAGTATTTGTATAGTTCAGCCAGAAGACCGAAAATCGTTATGCCGTGAGGTCATTCATTCTGGCTTGGCCAGTTACTTAATGGCGACTTGATTAAATTTATAGTTTTAGTGAATTTACTGAAACTTTAATCAAAGTGCGTCTTTTCAGTAAAGTTAGTAGAGCCCCAATTTTTCAGAGAGACTATTTATTACTGAAGCCAGATTAATAATTTATGTTTATGGATTGCTTTTTTTTCTGGATGGCCAGCTATACCTTACCAAATTGCTTTAAAACTTCATTCCATTTAATCAGACTTTGATCCTCCTCAGAAGTGCTCGATTAAGCATGGGATAACATTGAAAATCAAAATTACACTCAAGGCCATAATCTCTTTGCATACCTCAACATTTACTGACTTCAGACTTTTCCTTCTCCACCTTAATTGTAGTACAAAAGTGACCATCTTTATTCCTAAATAGCACTTTTGAAAGGAACTTGCAAACTACCTGAACAATAAAATGATCTTGCCATGGGAATGTAACTGTGGGGTTCTGGAGACCTGAAGTTCTCTTTTTGCTCACTTACCTTGGACAACTTTGGTATATCACTTGGCATTCTCTCCCAGCTACACCATTGAGATATGACTATAGGCATTACATGTAATATTTCTGTAGTCTGGAAATACATGCTACTCCTATAAAGGCATTCTAACTTGGCTCCGAACTGAAAAATGTTTTCAGAAAACAAGTATTGAAGTCCATGACAGGTAAGATGTACATGTGTGTTCAGTAAAGAAACAGGCTAGTTTTATAACTGTGGTTCATGACAAGTCTCACATGTTGATTTTTTTTTTTGTCAGTGAACTATCAGCAGCAGCTACAGAAATGGTAAAAACTAAAATGAAAAAATAAATGCATGAAATAAGTTAAATAAATACAACCCATCTGTTCGTAAGTATTCAGTGAGCCAAAAAGAATGAAATGTATTGCATGCGTTGTTCTGAACGAGTTCGTTGCTTAGTTCTACAAATTTCTGTCAAATTGTTGAATACAATATAAGCTGTTGAAACTTGTCAGAATTAGTGTTCAAAATACAAAGATCTGATGTTCCTTTAAGGTTTTTGGTTGCGTGTTGTTACTAGCATTCATAAATTATCCTGTGATTAAGAAAAACGATGTCGCAAACAGAAACTGTTTTAAATTGATGGTGAAGCCTGTGAGTTAGTGACTCTGTTTTAACAGAAGATTGCTTTGTATGTTTTGCTTCTATTTCTAAAATTAGTTGGTTCCAAATGGATCTTGGGTTTTATGTGTAGTCAGACTCTTTTTATATATTCAGTACAGCCTTTACTTATGTTTATACCTCATTTATTTTGTTTAAGAACTACTTACGTTCTTTTATCATTTAGTTTTCTATTGTTGGTGCCAAATCCTGAAAAATTGGTCCCTGTAGTATGCTGCAGCCATTAAATACCAGTCTGTTGCAGAATATCATTTGAACTTATTAAAATGTGATTCATCTGGTGCCAAGTTTATTCAAAAGCCTTGTGCTGGCTGGGCCAGGCATTATACATCAAGGAAAAAAAAAAAAATAAAAAATCTCCCGTGGGTAGAGTTGGACAACTAATTTCTGTAAGGTTTGTTAACTCCTGTCTGCAATGAATCCAATAGGGTGCTGCTGTCCTTTTTCTGTTCTTCATTTATGGCTTTTCTTGAGTGGCCGAGGAAGCAGGAGCTTGAACATGTGAGCTAACAGAACTTATGTGGTCCTAATCCCCTAATTAGACTATCTTGCACAGATGGTATTTAGATTCTTTTTTGTGTGTGAAGAAAGCATGTGGTAACAATATTCATGAATTTTTATAAGATCAAACATGCTTCTTAGGTTTTGCTTGCATATTTCTTAACCTTGTATTTGGGCCAGACCACTGGGTGGAAACAAATGTGAAATTGAACCTAAATACACAATGAAATTCTTACCAAATCACTTTACAGCATGCAATAAATAAGTAAAGCCATTGCACCACAGCAGTGGTATTTGTGACGAGGCAACAATTTTCTTCATTATCTTAGTCATTGACCCCAAAAGTAATATTCAGTAAAATGTGTTTTATTGCACTCTTTCTGATCATACATCTAGTAGTATATTATAAAGGAGCTATGCTTTAATTTTGTTTTGAGTAATAAACACTGACAAAGACACTCTGAATTGTCAAGTTTAAAATACAAAGGAGGTTAATTTTCTACAGAATGACTTAAGCATTTTGGACAAAGTGATTTTAAAATGGTGGTGTCAGAGGGAGATGCGTTATCGAAAAGCACTTGCACTGGAAAGTCATTGGAAGCCAAACTTTTTTAATCTATCACATAAATATCCCTAGTATTACATATGATAAAAAAAAAAAATACATACTTGAAAAAAATGTCTCTGATAACAGTGTACTGCATTTTCTTTTGTATCACCCATAGAACCAACAAATACATTAATGAAGCATCATAAAAGTTGAGATTTGCTGTGTTTGAATCTTATATTGAATTTGCCAATTACAGTGACAGTTTCACATTCTGTCTGGCATATACAATAGTGTAATTGGAATCAAACTGCAGCTTTTAAATTGTCCAGAGCGGACTTTTCCGTAAAGGAAACTGGATTTTTCCATGTTGTTGTGATAAAAAAATAAAATAATAAAAAAAAGATTTACTGAGTTTTGTTACCACTACTGAATGTGTTTGAAGTGTAGAAGATATTCTCATAAGGTCTTAGGAGGAAGACAGACAGGCAGACATGCAAGTAACATCCATAGTGCGAAAACAGAAGGTGATGAGAGGTGAAGAAAAGTTAAGAAATAATGGTTATAACCAAATGTTGTGAATCTGATATTAATGAAATTCAAGAGAATCATGTAAATAGTAGCATTTTTTAAACAGATTAAATTTGAAGACATGAGTAGTAATGGAGATGAATGAGAAGAGTAACAGAAACAGCTTTATTGTTCTAGGTAAGAAAGATGAGAATTATCTCACATAACAGAAAGAATAATCTAAGAGTAAGGGATGTGGACACCAGCATATCAATTCCTCTATCTCTGAAGTTCAGATAAAGACTTGGAAAGGACCCCATGAGAATGTGAAATTGGATGATATTGTCAACTTCTTAAATTCAAAGTGGAAAATTAGCAATGAGTAAAAGTTAGCTATGTCATCCCAATGACTGAGAAATAATGGATAAATTAGGATTTTAAGCCACTGGAGTAATTAAGTATATTAAAAATAAAGAAATTGGTATTAAAATGACCAGATTCACAGATACAGGTTTTGTGGGTGCCATTAAATTCTTTATAGCTATAGCAATTTTTTTATTTTTTTTATTTTTATTTTTTATTGGGGGGGGAAAGCGGGGAGTTTCTAAGAAATACATATATTTGATATTTTTTTATGCACAGAGGGAACTTGGGGGGATTTCTTCCGTGCCCTCTAGAGGAGAGAGGCAGCCCATGTGGTACTAGAAGAAGGGAGCTGATGGTTTCCATCTGAAAGATGATCAGTTATGTGTAGTGAAGTTCAAATGCCAAGTCTTGGTACATTTGCTGTCCCATGCTTCAGAATATAGGATTTTGTTTTCAAGTTCGTTGCTCTTCAGGAAAAGAAAAAGGCTAAAGATTTTGTGTTGAGAACTATACGTTCTTTTCATTAATGACTCAACTTGTCCTTCCTAATAATTCTATGTCATCTCCCCAGCATATGAGAATGGACAGGGTTGGAAAGCTCCACGTTCATTGTGATTGTAAATATCAGTGCCATATTTTTCAGCTAGCTGAATGGTCAACCTAGGACAAAGTGCAAAAAGAAAACATTAACTGCAACTGTTCAGGAAGAATCATAAAGCACATCTCTTGAATCATATCAATGCTGGTAAATATGTCTAATGTTTTTTAAAGACCTGCGATGTTGGAGATTGTACTGTTTCATCTTGCATTATTCTGTTCCCTAACATCTACCCTGAATTCTTCTTGCAACAGTTTAAAACCTGTTCAGTCCACTAGGAATACAGAGAATTGCTCGCGCTCTTTGCAGCAACCCTTGAGTATTTGATAGCTTTTACCATACCCCAATATCAGTTTTCTCCTAGGTAAAGCTGTTGATTAATGTCATTCACATAAGTCTTATTTTTTAAGTTCTGCACAGTGATTACAGTAGCAAAAGTAAGAACATGTTTTCATGTAGCTGAAATAGATAAGCATTTGAAAAAAAGACTCTTGTAATTGTGATCATCTGCCAAGTGAGAAACTATGAAATTTTGGTGGGGTAAAACCAATCTTACAGCTCCATTGTCTGCTTGAAGCAGGGCCATTGTAGTTTGTTCTTCCCAGCTTTCTAACTCTGTTCTTTCTCCACAGTGAGAGCACAGAGTGATTATCTCATGATCCCTTTCACAGGATGTGTTGCATACAAAACATGCCCACAGAGGTGTAGAGCTACTGTATTCATGCCACAGAAAAGCCATGCTGCAGTGGGAGAGGGGACACATTCCGCTCTGTTCATTTCAGCTGCCAAGAAGGCAGACAAAAGGATGCAAAGATGAGTCAGATAGCAGATGTAGTTGCAAAGAGAGATTTGGGACACTAGATATGAAAACACAGGTGCATGTGTTCTCCTTACCTTCATACTGAATGGCAATGTATGCCAATTCTGAGTACCACTGAAACAGGCAACATCAGACTCTATCACTTTGCACTTTTCGAAAACCTTCCAGAATTTTCTTCTAGCTTATATTCCAGTACTAAAAGTATTCCAGAGAAAACCGCTTTTCTTAAAAAAGAATGAATTTTGTTATAGTGAATTGATGCATAGAACTCCTGCAATTCTCTTAGCACACTTCCAGCAGACAAGACAAGTGTTTTCCAGTAGCATAGATGACAAAGTAGCAAAGTCTCTGCTGCAGGAAAAATCATGGGACTATGGCACAGTCATCCAGTCACTCACTGAGGGGTGAATGCTTGTTCTGTATGCCAGGTGCATTGCACAACGATGAATTAATTGATTTGGATTTAGTCACAGTGAGCAAGAGGAAGATCTCTTTGCTTTATTTAGAGATCAGATTTTGCTGATTCAGAAGTTTGGCAGGGCTCCTTCTATTGAGATTTCTGATATTTAATCTAAAGAAGCAGCTATCAGGACTGGATAGAAGCATGAAAGGAACATTGAAACTGATGAACTTTACAAGCAATTGTTGAGTGATCCCAGTGGTATTGAAATGTTTATGTAGTAGCCTGGGAAAAAAAGGGAGACCTGGTCCAGGCATCCTACTGCAAACAGAGCTTCAGTCTATGGACAAAGGAATATGGACAACCTAGAAATAAGATCTAACAGTTTAGCTAGCCCATCTATTTCTCTTTTGGAGGAATAGAGACAGCAAAATCTGATACTTCCACAGGGAGATAATAGTGCAAACGAAACAATAAATCCTTCTGAAAGTCACACAGTTACCTTAGTTCTCTTGAAAAGGCGAATAAAATAAATCAGACATGTAAGAATAACATTTTTTTATCAGGCAGTTTTTTTCCTTTTGTAAAAGAAGGAGAGCGTTCAGACTGAAGAAAATGAGAAGGGAGGAGATTTTTTTTTTTTTTAATAGACTCTGATAGTTTAATGTAATGGTTATAGAAGTAATCTAATGTTTAAAGAGCTTTTAAAAATAGAGTAGATTCTTTTCCTTAGATCTGCATACTTTTTCCTCCAGTACTGAAATATTTTATGGGAGAGTTGAAATTTCAAAGTAAAATCGGATGGTTAAATTAGAAAGTCATCTACACAAAAAAAAAGAAACCATGTTGGCTGTTGCTCAGTACTGTGTAAAATAGCAAGAAGCGAGAAGTATTTTTATCCCTTTGCGATAGGAAGAAAAGCTACAAAGAAGCTGGTATTAAAAAGCAGTGTTTGAAGTATATAGTATTAGCAGAAATATCTTTTTTTTTTTTTTTTTTCTGGTGGGAAAACTGTAAAACTGTCTTCAAACGTGAGAAGAAATAGTTATCTCACACTTTTTTTTTTTTTTTAATTCTTTCAGTATGTTTGATATTTAAAATGTCTGACTTGCAGCAGCAGAAGTTGGGACAATTCAAGAAGTGGATAGGCCAAGTTTTATGAAACCACTAACTAGGGCAGACTTTAATGGAAAGGACCACATGTCTTGGGATTGTGTCTTGTAAAGAGGTGGTGTTACATACAAATCTTCCTCTGCTCTACAGCAGTGACAGCTTTAAAAATGTGAGGTTTTATGTTCTAGAGAGTGAAGCAAACCCCAAAAGACCAGTCTGTCTTTAAATTAGTCTGTGGTTTATGGTAATGATCCATTATTATGAATTTGTGTCTTTGTAAGCTGCTGGCTAGGATCGCCCTTACAAAGGGAGAAACTAAAGGTGCCTGCTTTAGTGGTGGGGTTTAAGATTGTTTTCTTCAGCATTTCTGTTACCTAATGACAGGGAACTTTCTGCTGAACATGCTGACTTAAAACTTTTTATTCAACATGATGGCTTCTCTGCATCCTACTCTAAATATGTTAGTCCTCTATCAGCAGTCTGATGAAAACTGCTGCATTTTGGTGTTAGGAAAAAGAGATCAAAACAGCATTGCAAAGTCTTGATATCCCATAATTGTCGCCATCGGGATTTTGTTTTAGTAATGAATATGACAGGATGGGACTATCACGTAGTGCAGAAGAGAAGTGAGAGAAAAGGGGTCTGCATAAGTTCATTTATTCTCTATTTGGAAATTGGTTTATTTGTGTATTGAGTTTCATTTAACAGGTGAATGTTTCATCATACTTCCCTCCCTCACCCTTTTAATGATAGCATATTTTAAGGGAAAGACATATCAGTTTGTCATTAAATTACATTTTTCTTTTTGTAATTTTAACTTTAAAACATTGTCTTCCATTTCTCCATGGATAGTGTGAGTCTCCAAATACTTGTATTAGGACTTCACCTCGTAAAAGGGATAAAATAATTTTAAGTTCAGTATCAGCTGAAGCTAGTAATCTAGCACTAGAATGATGAACAGAAAGAAGGTGAATTCACCTGCATTTAAGGTGTATGGTAGGAATGTCAAATACAAGCAATGATCTTACAAATTAAAAGTGAATGAAGATGAGACAGTTTATGAAGGTATCAGAAGATGACTGATGTCTGTTGAGACTCAGCATAAAAATGTATGGTCATTGCTAAGTAGTTAAGGAAACATTTGTGCTGTTGGTGAAAGCGTAGGTGAGATCTGCAATTCTGTATACAACTTTTATCTCAGATGTTCCAGGGATGTGAAATGAGACTAGAAGTGATGCAAGGGAGAGCTGCAAGAATGGCTGGCAGAATGATTAACCATGGTTGTATAAAGGAACTATAAGAGCATCTCTACATAACTTAGTGAAACTGAGAACTAAGAAAAAAAATAAAAAAAATAAAAAAAAATCTATGCTATGTGAACGGTGTAGAAGGAGAACCCCTCTATTGAAGACTAGTTTTCACCCAAGAAGAAATAAATACAAAATAATCTTAAATAAAACCTGACTAGAATTTTAAAAAGGGTTTTTTAAATATATGAAATGTGAGGCTTTGAAGCAGCTTTTGGGTTGGGGTACTAGCAGTAAAAGTATAAATTTAAGACATATCTTGGTAAATTTATTAGAAAGTTTCTATGCTTCGTATTGGAACTACGGACTAGCTTTGTTAATCCAGAACATCTGTACTGATCATTTGTTATTATGTATGAGATTGTAAGAATACATCTTTGAATGAAATGTATCAAGAAATGTATTTCAAGGAGGGTAGGAGTTTCTAAAATGCATCCAATTTAACTTGCATTTAATTAAAGCTTCTACAATGTAAAGCAAAACCGACATCCTGTGAGTGGGATGGTTGATGTTTTTCATTGCAAGTGAATGTCATGCTGGAAAGTGTACTACACTGTTGCCTTATAACATGCGGTTAACTATTGTTCCTAGTGTATCTTTCATTCCCAGCTTGGTCTGAACATGCATAATTACAGGTAATGGAAGACAGCTGTGATGTACCAAACATACTTTTTTCCTTTTATCTTGTTTGAATGGATAATGTCTCTGACTGGCCTGTCCCTGATTGTGAAAGCTATAGTTAAAGTAGCAACACAAATTCTATTGTAAATCTCTATTTTTATTCACTAATGAATATTGTTAGGAATTTAATCCTGGTATTTTTTTTCTTTTATTATTTTGACAAAATTGATATTTTTTTCTTTATCTTATAATAATATACTTGGAGGAGCATGCATCAAGAACCCCAAATACCCAAGTTATTTTACAAATATTTTACAATAGATATATTTCACCATTGAAAAAGAGTAATTGCTGTGGCACTGTCATAGTTTTTACAGGCGTATTTTGTTGAGTAACTCTCAAATGTTTATGATATGTGTTGTCAACTAAACACATCTAGCAATTCTTTTTTGTATATACTTCAGATAACAGTTGAAACATTTGTTTCTGCTGTGTGTACTAGAATAATTTTTATGTGCAGAGCTGTCCTGTAGATTTCAGGTATTCTTAATTTTTGTTGTATTTGTAAAAAGAAAATGATTCATTAATCAAAATGGTTATTCATGCTTTCTTACCAAACTTTAATTGTAGCATGGGTGTTTCAGAGATATACCCTACTATATTGCAGATATACCTGAGGCTTAGCTAATAGTTTAACTAAGTTCATAGGTAAAGTTAATAGGCTCTCTGGGAGAGGATTTACTAAACTGGATACAACCCAAAACATACCTATTCTAGACATTAAACTTCAAAGAAAATTGTTGTATACAAGTAAAATTTGAGTTGTCTGTTCCAATCAAGCTCTGGTTATAAAGACTAGATGATTTACTGTGATATGGTTGCCTAGTTTCTTTTTAATTACCATTTTATATAGTTTAATTTGAAAGGCTCCTTCTCTGAGTCTGTTCTCTTTTTTGAGAGGCATTTTAATGGTTTTGTTTGTGACTGTACATATATGCCCCTTGCTTAATCTTCTGTTTTTTTGAAATCCATCTGCAGTAAGTTGTATGCTGATTGCTTTCTTCAAGGCTGCATTTTCTGTCTGAGAGTGTGTCACTCTTAAAGTAGTCATTCTGAGGCTTCTGAAGCTTTCAGCTAGTATGCAACAAGCGAAATGGTAAGAAATGTATTCCATTTGCAAGTATTCCATTTCCTGGCCTGTTTCCTCTGAAATGAAGAAGTCTACTGCTAAATTCACATTTAAACTCAGCTGTTCCTATTATAAAAGCTGGTTCAGTTGCAACAATCTTATTGTCATTAGAAGGAGAAGGTAACTGTTCTTGCAATGAGAAGAAGATTACAAGTTTTAGACAGGAATAAGTTTTGTTTAGCTGTTTTGATTGGGACAGCTTGCCTTCTCAGAATTATTTGCATCACCATCACTTTTTTTTTTTAAACGCTTTTTTTTTTTTTTTTTCCCCCCACAAGTTTGGCTAAAGCTTTGGTTTAAATATAGGGAAACTATTACTTTATCTGACTCCATCCGACCACTGTGAAATGTTGTTAAGGGTAAATAGCTTTATGTGGTGCTGAGACTGTCCAGCTCCCAGAAAAGAAATCCAGCCTTGTTTTCCCTTTGCATTTGTATTTACACATTTCATCTCAGAAGTGCCATTGACTCAAACATTGTTTTCACAGTGGTTCTGCTTGGTTCAGCTGACAAAACTGAAACTTCAAAAGCAGAGATTCTGGCTGGGAATGCATCTCGTCAGAGAACTTTCTTCACATATCTTGATTATCAATCTGAATATATAATTCTATTGAGTATTTTCCAAAGTGTAAATGGGATTTTTTAATCCAACTGTTTAATTCAAATTAAGTCATTACATCTTCCTCATCTCCAATTCAACTCCTTTGGCTTGTCCTGTAGATTGATTTGGTGCTCTGAGACGACCTCAGTTTCTCCTGCCTGCATCGGTTGGTTTTCGATTAAAGACTAACTTGTATGAAAGCAGCCAGCGGGTATAGTAACTTTTCATTTCTGAAGAGGAACAATTTCTATTGCTGGTCATTACTGAGGTGTTCAAAGGGCTTGGTAGTGTGCCTGGTTGACACAGGTACCAGGGTATCTTTGACCTGTAGAGATGAAGTCTTAAAGAGACAAATCTTATAGGGAGACTTACAGAAAACAGCGGACTTCAGTGGAATTTCATAAATGAAGTAACTTTTCAAATACTTGCTTTTTTTTCTATTCAGGGAGGGTGGAGTGTATGTTTAGGAATTAGCAAATGGTGTTTATTTAGTAAGGTGGTAAATGATCAAGACAGTTGGCCTGATGGCACTGAACCCCTTCTGAGCCCCGTTTCTTGAGAGAAACACAATAAGAAGCACAAATAGGTGGAGAGGATAGCTGATGGATGACACCAGTGGAAACTGAATTGTTAATGAAGTAATGGGAAGGAAAATAAGAAAACATCATGTCTGAGCTGATGCCTTTTGTAATAGCAAAGTGGAATGACTTCGCTTCTGTCCTGAACACATGAAGAAAGAAAAGCCAGAGCTGAAGCCAGTGCTGTAAAATAGGTTTGTCAGCTGTTTTACAGAACAGTTTGAGTGGAAGTATTTAAGGACTGAAAAAATGAAGTGCTGTATTCTGATCATGGTAGCTGGAGTTTTTGGAAATTCTTCTGAAAAGAGAAAAACTAGTACACGAATTAGAGAGGAAAGTCATCTGCAAGATACTTCCCATCTGATTCATAAATAATGTTTGGACTTGCACATAAACAAATCCATTTTTGAGTCGGCAGTTTGATATAATCCCAAAGTTTTCCAGGGTCATTCTTAGAATAGTCTCTTTGTCTGACTACACAGCATGGACTCATATGAGATGACAGGAAAATCTCGATTCTGTGTACCACAGCAAGAGCAAATCAGATGTTTCCATTCCCGTCTGCTGGAACCAATTTTTTTGCAGCCTTGGCTTTTAGTGCTTTAGTAGCAAATTCCAGAGGGACGGTATCTAATGTGGTGGCTGGGAGGGTGGTCTGGTTTCAGATCTGCCTGATGCAATATCTGACTTCCTGACGGGTATCTTTTTAAAGGGGGAGAGAATTGTCGAATTGTCCTGCTGAATAGCTCCTTGCTGGGAGGATTATGCTGTGAGAATTAACAAAAGGAGAGAAATCTTCATGTGATCCTGTCATGCAATGACTAATAATAATAATAATAAAAGTGGGAAACATTTGTGAGTGATAATTGGTGATAATTGTAATGGAAAACACCTGGGAATGTTAAATGTGCACCTAGGCATCTGGATGGACTATTGTTGATGCATAAAACATCAAATATGTAGAGTTGCATATACTTATTTTTTTCATAGCTCAATCATTCATAAAAAAAGGAAAAAAAAAAAAAAAAAGCAAAACTTGCTTTCTCCTTTTCCTTCAGGTGAAAAAACTACCAATTCTGGAATTTTTGCTTTGCTGTTGCTTGCTTCCTCCTACCTCTCCTACCTTCCCCTTCATATTTTCCTTTTTTTTTTTTTATTCCTTAAAGTATGGGAATAAAGCACATAATTACTCAGCTAAAAGAAGATGAAAGGCTTTAAGATAGAAAGCATATAAAGAAGTAGCTTTCAAAACTCTTTTAGTATCTGTAACTAGGAAAAAAAAAAAAAAAAGAAAGAATTTTCACTACTAAATTCCAGGCTTTTTGTACCAAATAAAAAGGGGGAGGGGGTATTAAAAATTTGTCTATGTTGTGTTGAGAATATTTGATTGTTTATTAACAGGAATAAGAACTTGCACAATAAGGTAATTAAAAATACAGAATACAGATTGAATTTTTGTTATAGTCTGATAATGACTTACACAATTTAATAAATACAGATTACATTTACTGATTATACTCTTATATTCCAAGTAATTAATAACTAATTTTGTCATTTTAATATGCATAGTATACTTTAATATGTACAGCATTTCCATAGATGAAGCACCATTGATCTATCTACTAAATAGACCTATTAATGTTTTGAAGTCTACTTCCATTTTCATCTTAAACTTCGTATCCTCAATTTTAATCTCACTTTAATTTTCTTTTTCTCAATAACACTAGTGAGGTGTATATGAGAAAATTGAGTGAGCATCCAGTGAGGGTTAGTGTAGCCAAAATCCAAGGTTAACAAATAGTTCCAAAAAAACACTTTGGAAGTATCCATTTTCTCATAAAGTTTTTTCATGCTCTCAAGACCTCAGAGGTAGGTTTGTCTTAATGTTTGGCATTAATTAAGGTGTTAGGAATTTTTCATGTTACTATTGTTATTGTATTGCTTCTTCCATTTCTCAGCCATTTTCTGTGATTGCTCCCAGATTTAAATTGGAACTAAGGAATGAATACTCCTTCAAGTACTGTCATGTATGTATTGAGTTGTCTCTTCAAGTGCATTCACATTTTGAAAGTTGATGCGCAGAAATTCCATTTGAAGTATGTGTGTTTACTCAGATTCATACTTGCCAACATTTTTATTGCCTTTTAACTCTGTAATCATTCTGGATCCAGCAAGGCTAAAATGAATTTTAGTTAATTAACTCTACTGATACCAAAGTTGTTATTCCCGCCATCGCAAGGACAAACTTCTGTGGACAATTGACACTGAGGGGGAAAAATGATTTGTAAAGCTTTAAATGGTGTAGGCAAGGTGGAGAACCTAGAGTCTGGTTTGATTTTATAGCTCAAGTAGTAAGTGGTATATTGGTTGTTATTGTCCCCTGTAGATGGAGCATTTGTGTTAACTACCTTTCCGGAAGAGTAATAATGGAATCTCAACAAACACTTTTACAAATAAAGGTAAATTTTAAGGTCCAAGGTTGGGATATTTAATGACCCTTAAGAGTCTTCTGCTATACATGGATGGATGTCTTGTGAGACTTCAGAAATACCTGAGCACGTGTTTAAATGAGCGGGTAATTAAGTTGGATGAACATACTTCTGAAAGCGTGTTGCCAACCAATCATCTTTCCCGAACTCATGACTGTATGAGTATTTAGGTGCTTGTAGTTCTGCTCATAGGGCTCTCAGTAACTAACTGGCACTCATCTTTGACCAAGTAGCCTGTTTCTCATTATTCAGCTGTAAAAAACTTGCCTAACAAGATATTTGATAAAGTTTGGAAGACACTGTGGTATGAAATAATCTCAGGAGAATTAGATGCCTCCTTTTCCTGGCTAATGCTTTGCATTTGAATGATGGAGCAAAGTTTATGAGAGCAAATGTATGTGGTTGTCCATCTCCATGTCTCCCATGTTTCCCTTAACTTTTGTCAAAAAACATAAATAAGCACTGTCAAAACCCCAGATCCAATATTTATGTAAAATAATGCAGGGAAGATACAGCTGAATGTGCTCATTTTCCAGCATGTTCAGTAATTTTGTCTGCTCACTGAGCGTGAGATAGAATTTTCAACTAGCAATTTCAGATATATTTTCATCTTGCAGAAACTATTTTTTTTTTGGCAATTCAGAGTGTGTGCAGTATTTGGTTGGGCAGCTAGAGACATTGTATGTTGATGTGATGGCTTGCCACTCTCTTAGCGAGGTGCCCTGTTTAAAGCTGGAAAGTAAAACACGAGTTTAATAAAGAGAAGATCCTGTGCACTTGCACCTGTGCATGTACTCTCAAATGGAGGATAAGCTTTCTTAATCGCTGCTAAATGTAAGCATTTTAAGCTTCCTTGCCGGTTTTCCATTTGACTCAGCTTATTCCTTCTGTATTTGTTAGATGTTTCTCTCTTGGATGAGGCTTTGTCTTTTGAAGAATAAGTAAGTTACCTCAAGATTTTATTATGGTTTTACTGCTTAGGGTTGTTATAAAAATACAGTGTTTACCACAAAGTATTACTGTTTAGGTTGAGAAGCATTCATGTCTGAAGAACCTCAATGATGTATTTTGAATTTTGATAATGTTATTATAATAATATAAAATTTATAGTATGATGTAAACACTGCAGGCCCTGAAGTGCAATAAAACTGAGCTTGGTTGCAATTCCAGCATGTGTACAACTTACTGCAATTGCTTTCTGTCTGACTTGTCTTCACCTACTGAAATGAACAGGAAACCCTCTACAGCATTGATTAATATCTGAAGGGTTTCAGTTATGCTGAGTGTCAGATGAAGGCATTTCATGTTTATTTTACAGTGAGGGAGAAAACTATAGTATGATTATATATTTTTATTTTTAATATAAAAGTGATATGGGAGATAGAACACCTAATAGTTTGAATCTCTTTTCCAGACTCAGTTAATTAACCTGAAGCACACATGGTTTTTATTCATGTCTAACATAATAGAGAATAATTCTACTGCATTTGTTGCAAAATTGGGATAAGTAAGAGGATAATTAAGCTGATCATATCTGTAACTTGGGCCTTTCATAAAAGATCTCCCTAAAATAAAAAATTAGATATTTGTAATTTCATTCAGTACAGCTTAAAAAAAATCCATTACTGAACAACATTCAACTTTAGTGAGTTAATACCATATATTACAGGTAAAGATCTAAATTTGTTAACTAAAGGTTACACATTTGTATCAATAATATCTTGGAATAAACTAATAGCATAAGCAATGAGCGTGCATGCTGCTATTTCCACATTGCAGGGGAAAAGATAAGATTACTATGCAATTACCACTGAAGATATTTTATACTTTTGTACAAAAGGTGTTGTTTCACATAGTATCAATAATCCTTTTGTGGTGCATCTTACTTTAATATCATTCCGGGTGTTAAGGTTGTCGAGTCAAAATCAGTAGGGGCAGTATAAAAGGTATGTATTCTTTGCTTTGTCTGCTTTTAAATGGGATATAAAAGCAATTCGGATACTGGGTGAGACTTAATGTGTAGAAAAAGGTGAAAGTTTTTGTATTGTGCTCAGGAATTGTGTAGTACCACTTTCTGGGATTCACTATAAGATGCTTGGCATCAGGCACCTAAGATCACCGATTCAACCACTTGATTATGATGCTAACACTCAGCAGACTGTCTTTTACACTTTAGAAATACTTTAGAAGACATCTGCTTGTTAGGCAGAAAAGCCAAGTATTTCAGTTTCTCTATAATCCTATTCTAAACTTTACCCCTTTTATCTAGAGGAAAAGCCTTTTTTTGCAGGATTTAAAAGTACATTTTTTCAAATCCAGACAATTTTTTTTCCACAATTATAATGAAACACTTGAAGGTATATACGTTTTGTCTCCTGAAAGTTGCCCATCCTGAATAAGCCAAAATAAAAATAAAATAATAATAATTAAAAAACAACAACAAAAAAACCTTCCTTTTAGTCATAACAAGTTTGTCTCATTTTTTAACTGGACAATGTCATTCTTCTGTTGTAAACAGTCTTATTCCAGTCTGCATGTGAACATTGCTAAGATGTAACCACTGCTTGATATGTCAAGAGAGAATTTTCACACAAAATGTATTTTATTTTTTATCTTGTGTGACACCCCTCCATTTGTCCTTGGTTTACTGAAATTATCTTGGTGTCTCCTCCCTTCATATGCTTTTTCTTTCTTCGTTTGTATTTCTTGACATACTATACCTTCTGGGAAGGCAATCCATAAAAGGGTATTTTGTACTGCCTCCCAAACACTAAATCTCTAAAACCGATTCAATACCTGTAATAAATAAAATAATGCCCTATGTGACGAATTGGTGGTTTCAAATCTTATTGTTCTTCCTTTGTGCATAGCTAAGAACACCGTTGATAAAACAGTGATTTCCAGTGAGGGGTCACATCCAGGTCCCCCAAGTGGGCTGCGCACCCCTGTGGGAGCACAATTTATGAGTGGTGTCTGCAATTAGTACCCATTATAATTTTTGTATGGCAAATCTACTTCAGCAGCTTTCCTTTTGGTTAGTATGGGGCTCATTGCATTTGCAGTATTAGGAGATATGTAACTTCCCTTCTTCACAGCAGTGAACAACTATGTTCAGAATTATTTCCCATGTTTATGTTGGGGCTTTACTGGAGCAATATTTTTAAATGCACAAGTGGAGGCCACACTTATTTGCCTGCTGGTTTCAATTAAAGTTCCCCTTTGACTTAGCCAAATGCATGGAAAGATTTTTATGCTTAGTTCAAAAAAACTTATTTTTGATTGTTACTGTTTAGTTAAAACAAAATTTATATTTTGAACAGAAAATGTGAAGTGTTGGGTAGATAGCTGTGGAAATCACTGTCATATTTAAGGGCTACTTTTCACATAGCTGGTTTTCTTGCAGTTAGTGTGAATATTATATATTCAAACTTATACAGTTATATACATGTATAATTATATATAACTGTTGTTCAGATGTAGCTCTTGAAGGACTTGCTTATTTGTGCTTCCTGATTGTTTATTTATTTGTTTTGTTTTGTTTTTTTCCTTCCGTAGAGGGTCAAATAGCCCAGAAATAAAGAAAACTGCTTTCATAGAAAGTGTAGAGGACTACATCCTCTAATATAAGTTTGGACAAGTTTTTATTATTATTATTATTATTTTCTTTATTGTGGAATATTCATTGCTGAAGAACTTAAGAGTTAGCACTTAATTAGAAGAACTCTTAAATGTGGAAAATATATTAAAAGCTGTTGAGTGTTTGATCTGTTAGCACTTAATAGGTCAAAGATGTTTAGGGGTCACTGCACATCCACAGATAAAGGCATCAGAGTAACTATGGGGGTTGCATAGATTATTATTTCTACTGTAGTCCTTCCAGAGGATTAATAGGCTAGCTTTATAGTTTTTGTTTAACAGCTTTTAGGGCAGTCAGATGACTTAACGTGGAACTTCTTCCATTGTTTATTTAGGGTTAGTGGTTTTTTTATTATTTGTTTTGTTTTGTTTTCTTCCCTTAAGTATAAATGTTCTCTGAGTTACAGTGAGTGAAATGGATGTTTTGTTCTGTAAATCCTATTATGAACCTTGCCCTTTTTGCTTTCTCTATCTGGAAACATTTTGTGACATTTAATGAGCTTGAGCACTGGTTGGAAGAAGATTTAGACTTCTCATATGCATACGGCTGGGCTTGCAACTGTAACACAGATAAAAAATGAAAGTGTGGCTTAAAGAAGTGAAACGTCTGCCACAGGTCTCAGCCTGGACTTTCCTAACAGCCTATGGACTGTGTAAGTGGTAATGCTTCCTGCCTGGAAGTAGTGGCAGAAAATTCCTTCTGTGAGTACCATTCTGCAGATAAAATGGGCACCACTGACTTGAAAAAGCATTTTTGAAGAGTTAGCAATTCCTTAAGACCTGAAAATCAGTATAATCCAAACTATTTCCTTAGTTACATTTCAGGTGTTCTGTGCCAATTAAACTTTCCAGACAAACCATATAGAATTGCAAAGATATATTGCAGAAGCCTTTTATATTTTTATTTCATTTTCAACATTCAGTCCTGAATTATGTATTTAATGCGAACTCTGAAAATCTTTAAATATCTCAGTGGCCGAAAATTAGTGGAAGGTACGATGCCACAGAATTTACAGAATTCAGTTTTATCCTAGTTGCACTCGATTACTCAGTTACCTATGTGAAGTTATTCTGCAGTAGCTAATTCTACATGTATTCAGTTTAGGTTGTATGAGGATTTTGTTGTTTGCTTATTAAAGCAATTTTTTTTTCTGTTTTTGTATTGCATCTTTTGTGTGTGTGTTTCTTTGTCTGTCCTTTCCCAAAGCTAATGCTCTCTGTTCAAAACAGTAGAAATGGCCCTTTTGCTATTTGTGTGAAATGCCAACTTAAAAAAAAAAAAAAAAAAAAAAAAAAAAAAAGAGAGAGAGAGACAAGCTATTAGGAGGCTGGAGCTGTTTACTGATATTTATGGGTTCTCGGATGCCATTTTTTATACATGAGCCATCACAGCTGAAAGATACGTGCAGGATGTACAGTGTGTAGCATGATGTTATGCCAGTTCAGCTTCTGCACATCTGGCAGAAAAACGGCGTGATGTGTTGCCAAAATGCTAACAAGGGCCTATGTGTATCTTTTCCAGTGAAATATTTTCTGAGTCACCAGTGATCCATGTGGCAGTTGCTGATTTCAGAATGCTTTGTTCATGCGAAATCCACTAAATCACAGTCTAAATACTAAAGTTGTACACTCCATCATCCCTCACTGCTCTTTCATCATCTCCAAAATATAAATACTGTAGCAGTCTTTCTAGCCACTTCCTGAATGTAGGAGGAGCCTTTCAGGCAGTGATGGTGTTAGGTTTCAGGTTTCTGTGCATATCAGTGCTGACGTGCTTTGACCTTTGAGTGTATTTTCTGTAAAATCACTGGTCTGTGAAAAAGTTGAACCTTTAAAAAGAGGGATAAATGGGCTGCTCCCCTATTAAACTTAGGAGACTTTAGGCCCTGCTTTGCATGGAGATGCAGGCCCCATTCATGCTGGTAGGCCAGTTTGCTTTTGTAGTGATTTCGTTATGCTTTTAAGCAATGTAAAGGTGCCTTGAGGTTTGTATATTTACATCATTATAAAAGATTCTTGAGTAACTGTATAATTTTATAAATTATTTTTTTCACAGAAAATCATCACCAGTAATTCCACTATACGGTCTAGTACTTAGCAGTGACGCACAGTGTTTTGCATGCAAAATAATTACTTATTTTGTCAAAGTCCACAATGCTGTGTGCTTCAGTGGAATGTCACTGAATACTGCCTGAAGGAACATTTTTTTTACCACTTTTCAGCTGCTACTTCTTATTAGCCCCAAAAGAATAACGTCTCAGAGGGTGGAACTTTTGTCTTGTTAAAGTCCTTGGCTCCACAAAGTAGTTGTCTCACTGAGACTTCCTTACAGGCTAAACTATCATGTTAAGCAAAATATAAGCACTCCCCTTCATTCTCCTGCTCTCTCTCATATATGCACATAAAATGTGATGTGGAAAGGTGAAGAGATCTATCCTGCTAGAACACCAGGCATGGCTAGTTTACAAGTCAATCAAAACTTCATATTATATGATGTTACAAAGCAGACATTAAAATACATAATTAAGGGATGATAGCAAGTGACCCAAAATGTTTTGCATATTTTCTCATGCCACAGTGAATGCACATGAAAAAATGTATCATTCATGGTTTTAGAAGATTCAAGTCCCTAAAGGTGGTCTTGGGAGACTAGTTGTGATGATCTCTTTTTTACCCAAACACCAACCAGCGCAAATCAGTATTCAATAAATGACTTAGTTATTCAAGATCCTCTATGTTTCCTGTCTTCTGTCTCTTTTCAATTAATTAAACATTTTTTGAAAACTAAACTCTTTTTTTTGTGGCTGTTGACTTCTCTCTTAGGCAGAGATAGGCAGAGATAATGTGTCATGGTCCTAACCAGGCAAGCACTTTTTATAGCTATTGCACTATCAACAGTGTACATTAAAATAAGAACAGAAACATTTGAAGTCAGCAAGCTTTTTGAATAAAACTATGATATTAGTCTAAGAGAGTGATAATGTCAGAATACCAGCTTATTCAACAAGCTCCTGCTTTCTTCATCCTTTTGTTTCTTTGGGTTGTATTTGGCATAATTGTTACAGTTGCTTTATTTCATCTAATGCATAAGAAAAAAACAAACAAACAAAAAAAAAACTTCTTTTTTTTGTATGTACTAGGTCAACTAAGACATTAGTGGCTGTAAATTACCTTCTATAGACATTGTGTTTTTAAAAAACATTTGTCTAGTTTTATTAATGTTCTTTGTTTTCATTTGTTTGCTGAAGTATTACTTTCCCAGTTTATTTTTTCAAGTATGCTCACTTTGTGCTGCTTTATGCTCATGAACTATAAGAGGATGAAATGCAGGCCAGTTCTTGGCAGATACTGTTCTGAACGATAATATATTTTCTAGTTGCAGTATCCTTTGATGCTTCAGAAGTCATGTCCTTTCTAAATTAACAGGTAGAAAGAATCAAATGTTATGTTTTAATTAGATATAAGAGCAATGCTTAAGTCCTTCTGGACAGTAGCCATGACACTCTAATGAAAGTCTTGTACCTTTCACTTAGCACTCTTTTCAGATCAGTACAAGCACACTCTCCTACATGCAATAAATGCATGCCATGTAGCTTGATAGCTATTACTCCATGGAGCAAATTGTGAAGAAATATATATACATATATATATATCTATATATATGTATTACTCTGGTATATATTCTGTGTTACCTTCTTCTGTTGAAGTGTTCACAGTATCATAATGATGTTGGTGGTCTTCTGAATGTGATTTCTGCTACATGACTATTTATGAATGGTCTATAATTGTAAATTACATTGTTTTTGCATCTGCATGTTACATAAGGATAATCTTTAAGATATAAAAATCCCTTCAATACCTTAGGTTAATGCTGCATACACTTCTGTGAAATTAAAACATATGGCTTGGTTATTTTACAAGTCTAAAGCAAGGAATATAATAACTTCTGCTAAACAATGCAGGTTTTATCTTCTAATCTGATTGAGTTGTATGGATTAATAAGAGAGATGGGCAGACTTGTTTTGCTAAAGTAATGTTTCTTTTGCCTTTGTGTGTACACTTTAAGTGGTTATTCCAGTATGGTGCAATTCACTTGTCTGCACCGTAGTGTTTCACAGGGCTGAATTTCAACAAAGAAACAGGGGTATAGAATAGTTAGAAGAAACAGCATGTCCAAATTAGCAAGTCAGGAGCAGAAACAAAGCTAATGTTGCTTATTTATTTATTTATGTTAACCTATTAGCAAAATAAGAATTCAGTAATTCTGTGCTTGGAAGAAGCATGTTCAGACTTGAGCTATCATCTTGTCAAATATATATATAGTTCTATCTGAATATTAAAATGTGTGTTTAAGTTGAATGCGTATGTTTATAACATAAAATCACTGTTGTTTTAGGAGTGATTTGATACACCATTGAGACTTACATGCAATGTATATTGTGCATAACAAATTACTGTGTTTGCCTTTTTAAAGGCAATATAGTCACTTCAATTGTGGCGCCTTGAGGTCTGGAATCCTTGGCTATCACTAGAGAATGTCTAGATGAAAAAGCTGTATGTAGGAAGAAGAGACTGCCTTACCAAGGGGTAATCTTTGGTTTTCAAGGTCTGGCTGTGAGTTGATTTCCTGCAAAGGTGGGAATAGTTAGCTTCTGTAGTTTTGTGAGCTAGCTGCTAACATCTCTATGATATATCATCCTGTCAGTGCCTTTTTTTTTTTTTTTTTTTTTTTCAGGTTGAGAAATGGCAGTGCGTATCTGATTTTCTTAACTGTTTTTCTTGTTTGAACCTACAAAATGTGTGACCATATCTAGATCATCATTTCTACACATTGACTTAAGCACCTGTGGTCTCCGTGTTTGTTCTTACTACTAAACTAAATGTAAAACCCATATACATAGTTGACAAACTTTAACTTTAAAAAAAAAAAAAAAAAAAAAAGGAATACATTCCATTATCTGTTTCTATTTCAGAATTTTAAGTACATTTTCCAACCTTAACATAAAATTGCAGCTTCTTTCTGAGGGAATTAAAAAGCAACACTGGAAAGTGTTTTTAGTGCATAAAGCTTTACAAGATTGAGGCCTAAAAATATATAAAAATTATGACTGATAAATGCTTTTGAAGTGTAGGCAAGTTGTGAAATGGAGGTCTACATGGTTAAAATTCATTATTGATTGAAATTAATGATAGTTTTATTATCTCTACTGAAAGCATGTGTCTTATTTTATTTAGATGATAAACTTTAGGTTGTGAATGAGTGAACAGAAAATGCTCATTTGCTAGTCTTTTGTTTAATAGCTGCAATCACTGTCAGAGGATTGCTGAAAGGAAGACAAATAAAATGAGATACAAGACTTAGAATATTTACATTTTTAAGGGCTGAAGTCAAATCAGGGACCTGACCCATATCATTACCGCTCCTTCTGGTGACTTTTTGATCACTTATAGATCTATTTTTCTCTAGAATTCATTTCCTTTAAAAATGTAAGAGGCTTATTAAAGAAGTTTTTTTCTGTTAGTGTACTGAAAAATATTAATGGTATTGTTTACAGCCTCAATGATAATTTAATATATTCTTTGTAAAACAAAAATAAAATTTGCTAGTGAATGCTAGTGAATGTGATTTAATTGAAATTATTGAGTCAGCCAAATGAATTCTGAGAGGAAAAAGTGTTTTCATAAGTGATCTTTTTGACCTTACCTAAAATGTACTAAAACACTCATCTTAAATATAAGTGTGTTGTAGACCTATACAAGATCCTTAAATGGCTTTAGGGCTGGATCTATGTTGGTAAACCATTAAGGAGTTTGACTTCGTACCAGAAGTGGTGTTTCACTTGCCAGCATCTTGCATGGAGTTAAAATACTTTGTGGATTTGCAGTAAGGCCTTTTGAACCACAGGAACAGGCTTTAGACTCGTGTTACATTTAATGCACAACATTTGTGAATTAATCACAGTATTTATAAGAAATGGTTAGCTACAAAATATACATGCTTGTTAATGGTTGTAATTTTTAGTATGGAACTTGAAAAGGTAGTTACAGATACCAGATCTTAACTAGTAGGGTTATCTTAGTTCTTTATGTAACATTCTTTTAGAGATGAAATTTTTTAAATGTCAGAAATTTCAGTTAGATTCTGTGTAGCTCACAAACTTTGTAGTTAAGAGATTACTCTATATGTCATGTCCAGAATTTCGTAGTGTTATTTTCAGGAGTCAAGGCCTAGAAATTGAGTTGGGACTCCACATAGTTAACACACTTTAGGATTATAATCTTTCATAGCTTTTGACATTTTTCTGGTGGTGGGGGGCATGATGGGATTTTTTATTTTTTTTAATTAAAAAAAAAAGTAAAGGAGTACTTAAGGAAAAAGTCTGTTTGATGTATAATTACTGTAATGCTACATTTGTCCTAACATCTCATGTGATCTCATTTGTAATCTGTTAGTAGTTTTTTATATGAATATAAAAATACAAGAAAGTCAACACGTTTGGTAATGAATTTAATTCACGTACTTCTCCATTAGTTCATCAAACTTTAATCTACATCAGTTTATTACAAAGATGTTTATTTTCATGAATGCTCTTAGAAAAGAAACACAATCACCCACGTAGAGAACAGTCTGCTTTGTCTGAATAAAATAGGTAGACAAAAGTTTGGAGGTTGCTAGCTCGTGCAGAGGTTGTGGTACCAATTGTTAGGTTTGGCATCTAGTGTTGATCAGATCATTTTTCAGTAGTTCATAGACTTGGTTTTAGCCAGTATTTCTCTTTTGACACTTGAGAATGGAGATGAGAAGGAGCTTTCAACTGCTTTCCCATGGCAAAGCCTCTTGAAAAACAGAGAAGGAAGATGAAGTTTTCTCTGCTGTTCACCACCATCTCCCAGTCCTGGACTTTTTTCCCCCCCCAGTTTCACTTTCTTGGTCATAGTTGCCCACAATAACACTAGAACTTAGTTCATATTTCCCCACAAATAATAGCATTGCCTGGCTTTCTTAATGCTTGGATTTATTTTCAGGCATTTGACTCAGCAGTAGTGTGGTGTTGGCATAACTATTTAGAGTTTAACTGCTGCCCACAAGAATCTGTAAAAGCAATAGTGGTGCTTGAAGATTTTCTTAACTTAAGAGTAAGACTGCTTACAAATTAAGTGTTGTAGCTGATGATGGTCTTGCAGTTTTGATTAATATCCTGCTTATTTTTACCAAAAGGAGAGAAATATATGTATTTTAAAATAGTGACATATTCTGCAGATAGTCTAGCACTTCATGAACAAGTAATCAAATCACAAAGGATTTTATCTAGTAAAATGAGAAGTAGCTGCACATTTTTTTATATTTTTTTATATTTTTTATTTTTAACTAACAAAGTATAAAGCCATTCCAAAAACGCACTCAGTGTTTCCCCTTACATGCTCTTAAACAGAGTTGGGCTTTTGTTCTTGAAGTAAACTGTATGAGCTCTTGTCTGACATTTTGCTGATTTTGCCTCATGGATGGGTAATTCTGATCTAAAATGAATGTGTAATTAATAGAAATGGATGATATAATTTCTGGATTCCAACCAATAATCTAATAAATTACATAGCTTCATTTTAGACTAATCTTTCAATTTTTTTCATCTAAAGTTTCACAGATGGTTTTGCCAACATCTCTGAAGTTGTAATTTTTCTAGCACATTTGACACTCAAAAATGTGAATTTCACTGTCATACAATCTACCCTCATTGTTTTCACTTGTTTTAAACTTAGGAAGATCAGGTGCTTTAATTTGGAAACTTATCCTTGAGTTGAAAATAAATTATCTAAGTAAGTTGTTGTAGTTAGATGGTACTGGATCTGATCTAAGGAAGGACTAAGAAAGTAGAAAATAATTCTTTACTGTTGCATGTTGCTTCCATTGAAGTAATGGAGATTTTGTTTTGTTTTTCAATGCTAAGTATTCTTGCTAGAGTTGTGGCAGTCATCTGCTGGATGTGTCCCAAAAGTCAATTCTGAAGGAGGAGGCAATGTCATTGCCTTAAAGCATTCTTAAATGAAAATATTGCATGCAATGTTCAGCAGAAAAATGCAATTGCCTGATGCTACTCTTGGCTTGCAGGAACAAGAAGTAGCCCAAGTAACAGTTATTTCTGGTAAAGTGGGACGATCTCAGTGGTAGTTTTGTGAAACATGCTTTTCAACCCTTTCATTTAAGGGGTAGCATGTCAACATCAAATGTTCACGGGAATTACTGAGATCATGACATATTTTAGTATTCTAGCCCTCTGAATTAACAGACTTAGTTTTGATATTGATTTCTCATCCAAAGTTTGCAGCTGTGTCTGGATGTACAACAGAATATACAAGATTGAAAAGTGGTTCTTCTTTTTAAATTTCCGTCCACAATAGCAACATGGAATGGGATGCCTGCTTGCCCAACAATGTGAGTGGGGAGAACCATGGCAACAGCTGAAAGTTTGGGTTTTAGCTAAGTACAAAACTAGAGTAAAATATCAGTCTTTAGCAAGAAGATTAAAGAGTGGCTGGCTGTGACCTGCTCTGAGGTTATTTCACACTTTAAGTCTTCTGCCAGGTTATTTTGCACTTTGTGAGAGAGTCTTTTGCCATGTTTTCCTGAGGTCTAGTCTAACCATGGGGGCAGCATGCCCCATTGCAAATCCAGCTTTCCTTGACTGTCCCAGCTTTCTCCCTGCTGCTGTCCAGGCTTCTCTGAGTCTGTTCTCCATGTCTGTAGGACCTGACGTGCTCCAGCTCCAGGGACACTGTCTTTTACAGTGATTTAGCCATCTGGTGTTGGCTAATACTTCGTGATCCGTGGATAGGTAGTTGCGCCGTTTGCAATTTATAGCTAAAACAAATGGTGCTGCTACTTCACAGTCTGCTGGGTGTGATGAATCCACTTCTGCGGAGGCTTACTTTTTCGCTGATTTTGCTGAAGTACCAGAAGGGCTGCTTGTTTTGGTACAGGGAGCTTCTGAAATATGAAGTGAGAGAGTCCAAAACGTGGGGACCAGTAGCTAGCTTAGAAGGAAACATACTTTCTATGGCTAGAAAGAAATTCTGGGCCCATGATTGCCAATTGTTGACCTAACTAGGTCCAGAATCCTATCTTAAACAAATTAATCTTTACCTCTTATGTCTGCATTTCTCAGGAAGCTCGTGCTCTGTTTTTCCTGACTACCTCTTTAAACTCAGAATTGGAACATGTGTCTGAAAGCTCTGAAAACTCTTTGCCTCAAATCCATTCTCCAAATATAGACTAATTAAAAACAGCAACATAAAAATGAATCACTTCCCACACTGCAGAAACAAAAGCTTCAAACATTTGCACCTGCCATTTGAAAGTATAGAACAATTATATGCCACTGACTTCTCTGTGAAGTTCATTTCTCTAGCAGCTGCAAGAAAACAAGTAAAAAAATCCTTTTGTAATGGAAAGATTCCACCATTAAAAAAAAAAAAAAAAAAAGAGAGAAAGAGAAATGTATATAAGTTAGTAACAGCAAAGAAAAAATAAAGGTAATTTTTTTATAATATTTTAAAGTCTGCTTCATGGGGAGAAAAAAACTTTAGCGGGTTCATTTCAGATGACATTTCTTAAGGATGGTCGATCAAAATATACCGTAAGGCTCACGTATGGTACATAATTAAGCATTCAAAGTTTTGTGGTATAACTATAGTTTTTATGCCATATCTGTTGCTTGGTGGTTCTTATATGAGGTTTACTGTGGAGAGGGATTTTTCAGTTGTTTGCTGTTTTAATTATAATGAACCACAAATTATTTTTTAGAACTCCACTATCTGTCCTGTGACATTGAAACAATAATGATCATATTTATTTTAAAAAATAAATTATCAGTAAATAATGCTGCATCCGTGACTATCTAAATGTGTATTTTCATGCATTCTGACTTGCAGTTTTTAGTTCATATTGACTTACAGCTGCCCGTGGGGTTTAGCTAACTTAATAGAACCATGACTGTTCTGAAAACAAATAACTGCTTGTATCAGATTTTTCACTATTAAGAAAGTAAGATTTTTTTTTTTTTTTTTTTTTTTTTAAGAAAAAAGAGAAAAGAAGTATTGAAGGATACCTTTTACCATAGCCAGCGATTAGGTAATTTTATTTTTTTTAAAGGACTAATTAGGGGTACTTTAAGATACAGGAATATTTTGTTAGTTCTGTAGCTGATGAAGCTCATCAACTTCATATGCTGTATTTTAGATGACTAAAGAAGGAAAAAAAATAGTTTTCAAACAGCTTGTTAACCCTCATGCTGTGTTTTGTGCTACTGAACTATCTAATGCAATATCATTAATTCATCTTCCAAGTGCAGATGTTGAATTTTAGTCCTCAAGTTTTTCTATGATTTTGGTTAGATACTTCTTTCATTTTCTTCCAGAGGTTTCCACTGCCAATCTGCTTTAAAAGAAGATTTTTATCCCTATTAAAAATAAAAAGCCATATTTGAAATACATTCTTATCATGAAATTGTCTACATCACAGTTCACCAGTAACTGCTGGTGCTTTTTGAAGAATTCATTGGTGTGTTTTGAAGGTATTTCTTGACAAACTCTTGGTTGTTGACCAAGAACACAACACTGCAGAAGGGAAATTCCCCAAAGTGCTCTGATCATGTTTAGACACCTTGAACTAGTGTCATCGTTATTATGTTCAGCAGTTCTCATTGTTATCAGCTGTGAATGGAAACATTTGGAGAACTCAGCCTGGAAATTCGTTGGAGTTTCTGGTTTGTTGCTTTCTCCTGCACTTTACAAAGTTGTGTCCTGTTCCAGGATCTGATAACTTCAGTTAACCAACTTGAAATCCATATTATTTTAAGCACAGTTGAATAGTTTAACAACTGTAACTATGCTTCCATTTTGTTTTAAAACCAATACTTGTTTGTAGGTAATTTCTGAAGTTAACAATGCCATTAGAATTGTACCTATGGGATAAAATGCTTTTTTCCAAAATTTATTTTTGTGGTCCTCCCACTTCTCCACCCCCAGTAACTTTCTTATGAAGTTCATGGAGTGGCCCACATGTCGATTGGAAGCTGAGGGCTCAGCAACTGTTGAGTTGTTGATCTTAAAGATCTGCAGACCTTTCCACTTAGGTTATTATTGCATTTTTTTTTCTTAAAAAAAATATGCTTCAGATCACACTAGTCCATTATATCTGCTGTTGTCTGTATTTAATGGTATTAAATTTCTTTTCTAGTGTCCTACAAAAACCTTCTCTATCTATTTCATATATATGCTACTTACATTACTTAAAAACATAATCTAAATATTGGTGGGGTTAACGTAACCAAATGCCTGTTGTTTAAAACCAAAGAAATACTGACTCACACCAATGGCAGTTTCATGCAGAGACACTAGGATGGAACAGAACCCAGTTTCACTAAAATCAGCCCACTTCAGTTTCCAGAGCTAAAAGTCTAGTGTTTGATTGTTTTGATTTTTTTTTGTTTGTTTTATTTAAGGAGTTTTTATTAATGCATTCTTCAAACTGAGACAAAAAACATTATCGCTTTCTCAATCACTGTAGTAAGTGTTGAGATCTGAGAGGACCAGCTGGAGCAGCTGTGTTCCCCCTAGAATCTGGAAGCTAAAAAAACTTTCATCTCCGTTGCTGTCTCAGCTGCTGGTCTTGGGCTATGGCCTTCCCATAACTCAAACCAATTTCAAAGCAATGCAAGTAACCTCTTTGGAATGCTTTTGGAAAACTGCAGGAAGGTGTTTTTTTTTTTTTTTTTTTTTTTTACTTTTTTTTTTTTTTTAATCCTGTACATTTTAAATTAATAAAATGTCCATTTTAAGGTAATCTAAGCATGATGTGTGTTGTGAGCTGGCAGGCCATCCTATAGCCAGGTTAAGAATTTCATATCTGTTTTTTAAACAAGGGGGAAAATGCAATGACTTCAGCAGGCCACGTAGCACATTGAAAGACTGAGTTTAAGAAGCTTATTTGAATCTTTTTGGTAGCTGCATATAAAAGTAGGACCTTTGAATCAAGTTGCACACCAAATTCTATTTCAGATGCAACTTTGTTATAAAAAGAAGATAAAATTCATGAAAGCTACAAATTGCTTATGAGTTATATTGGCACGATGGGCAGAAAGGCCCTGAACAATAGCAGAGCAGTGGGAGGAGAAATTTTGAGAATGAGGTAAGACCATGCACTTACATCAGTTAGGCATTTCTTCCCTCAGAGAGAACCTCATACTTTTTAATATTTCTTGACTAACTCCAGAGAAGCATAGAATAAAAATAGTCCAGGACTTTACAGTAAGGGGCAAATTCCTACTGCTGACTTTCATCAAAACCGCAAGAAAAACGTTTGTCTTTTCTTCAGAATCCTTGGACTGTGATCACCACGGTGCCAAAATATGGGCAAAAGCCTCTCGCTCTCCTGCAGAGCGGTGACAAAGTGGCTTACAGTCTTGCTAATAGGGATCCATCAGTAGGCAAGAAGCTGAAGGCTAATCAGAATGCAAAGTCAGGAGCAGAAAATTATGGAAACCTTAATGGGTCAATAGAAATGATCAGACAAGGTGCTGCCTTTCTGAATGCATTCACAAAGTAAACGCTGGGAGCAGCCCTGGTTACAGAATTTGCATGGACAGAAGAACAAGTAATGACTCTGAAAGTTGTGTAATTAAATGTTTCATGGTTTAATTTCATCTAATTATTAGTTTGTGGCAACTTATCTCAAGATGAGATGCATCTGTTCCAAAAGCAGATTTGCATGAATTAGCTTCCTTCTTTCATTGTAGACAATGGACATGCTTCTGACTCTCAGAGGATAGTCAGACCTACACTGGATCATCAAGACCCTTCTATCTTTGATATAAAATCTGTCTTCTAGCCTCTCTCTGAATTTTCTCCTGTTTGACCTGGGTCAGAGCGCTGCTTTCTGATGGGATGAACAGTGAGGCAGTGCCATAGGAGACATCAGAGAGGTTCAGGTGGGTTTGCAGGATAAGGAACGTACCATCTGGCATACAGACAGGTCCAGTCAGTATTGTTGCAGTCCTTGCTTCTCCTTGGGTAATTGCAGCTGCATCCCATTGCTATTCAGATGCATACAATTTTTCTAAGCAGATAGCAAAAGCATGTTTGAGTGGCAGACTGTCATTGCCTACTTTCCCTTTCTGGCTATTGACCCAATTAGTAGCCTCATGGTGAATTCCAAATTAAGTGATATTTTAGCACTAGCACAGCACCAGTAATCACTGTTTTAGGCCAGCAGGGAAAGGCATCATCGTCTTAATTTCTGGTGTCAGGGGAACTTTTAGAGGATGATGATTTCTGTCTCTTTCCCGTTTATGATTAGTAATTGAATGATTTATAGTTTATCATTTCATGTTTCTATTCAGTAAAGGACTAACACAAGAGAAATATGTTGGGTTATAGGAGGTTGTAGGAAAAGAGAGGAATTTAAGCACAAGGTTTCATTACAGTTCTTTGAACCTTCTAAATGATTTGACCTTTATCTATAAAGTGATCACTGTGGTCAACAAAGGCTAGTATTGATTTACAGCACAGCTAGACTGTCAATTCTAAGCTCAGTCTTTGACCTTTTATTTTGTTGCTGGAAAAATTATGGTACATGCCTGAGTCATACAGTTTAATAGGTTTTTTATATTCAAAAGGCCAAAAGGCTCATTTTAAATAAGTCAGCCAGCTTAATCATGTAGATAGGAGGAGAAAGCAAATTGTCCATAATTAAGAAGTTCAGAAAACGTGCATATGCCAAAAATATTTCTTAGAACTAAACAATGATTTTGTTTAGGATGCAGATGGTAAATGTGCATGTATCACAACAGATAGCTTTCTTTTATTATCCCATGTATTTTTTTTCTTTCTTACTAGGCTCTTCACTTGCATCCATACTGACCAAAAAAAAAAAAAAAAAAGTATGACGGGCAAGATCGTGATTGTTTCATTTTCCATGTTTTAAGCTTCTTCACTGTTAATCTTGCTTATTTTGTCAAAGACCAAAATAACCACTGAGACTATTTTCCTCCAATTTCTTCTTCACGGATCAAGTATGTTTGCCCTCTTCTATACAGCAAGGTTTATCACTTCACAGAAGCTTTAATGTCACACTCATGAAAGATGCAGATTTTTTTTTTTTTAATTATTATTATTTTATTATTTTCTTCCAGAATGTCAGCTCAGGGAGCTAATGTTTACATTGTTCAGTAATACAACTTATGTATGTTAAATGTGCTGACTGACCATTTACTTGTACAGACGGCTTCTTTTCTTTCATTTGTCTTTATTTGGTTTGTCTGAAATTGTTTGTAAAAAGCAAAAAGCTTTTGAGTCAATGTGAATGAATTATGGTCATTGCCCCCCTTCTTCCTGCCAACCCCCCAATAGTTTTATACAGTGAATACCAGCTGTTTACTTCTGCAAAGTAGGTTACAGTATTGAAGGGGTGTGGATGTATAGCATTATGCATATCATTGCAGTCTGAAAGGTTATTATCTTTTATGATTTTAGTCTAACATTCCACATGTAGCAATGAAAAGATTTCCATTAAAATGTGAATAAACTTTACAAGGAATCCAGAATGCTGCAAAATATCATTTCAAGCAAAATTCAACTTTTACGTTTTCAAAGAAGGAATGTGATTGGGTTTTGAGAGAAGACAAAAACCACAGTTAGCATTCTGAACTAGGTTGCAGCTTTCCTTTCAGGAAAAAAAAAAAAAAGAAAGAAAAAAAAAAGAAAGAAAAAAAAAAAGAAAAAAGAGAAATTGGAACTGTCCCATGTCCCGCACACCACTAGAATTTACACACGCTTCAAAAAATTGGAAGGGTTGACTGTTCATGAGCAAAAGGTGAGCAACTTTTTTCTTTAACCCCTCAGTGTTTTAACATATGTGCATGAAATAAAATGTTCTTGTTTGTTTGAAGCTGGGTGGCAAACTCTTGTTACATGTCACAGGTAACTGAATATTCTTTGCTTCAGAGACATGAATGTAATTTTAATTACTAAATTACTTTGTCACTAATCCAGCATTCAGAATATCCTAGCACCCCCACCCCAGAGTGCCTGTAGGTACAGATACTCCTGCAGCTTCATTTTCATCTAGGATTCAGTCTAGGCCTGTATGATAGGGGGATTAGATGTGCTTGCAGGAACACACAGCTGTATCAAAGAGTTTGTCAATACTAACCCTCCTTTTAATGATCATTTGTTTTGAATTCAAAATTAAAAACGATGCTTGGATCCTGTTTCCATGACTACAATTTCAGTTCTCTGAGATTAGTAATATTTGGTGCCTATTTGTCTGCAATCTGTGTACTAAAAATATGTAGGTAGGTGTAAATTAATATCATTTTAGATTCCCCTTTATGCAAAGACTGGAACAGAATATCATGGCAAACTAATATGTAACCAGCAGGCATGATGGTAGAAGACAATGTGATAGTAGAAGACAATGTAGTTATGTGCAAAATTAATATACTGAAAGGAGTCATATCTAGACTCAGCTGATTTGGTTAGGCAGGCAAACTCCCTAGTTCTACTTACCCCAGGGAAAACAGATGCCAATGCAGAGGAAAAGCTTTAATAATAGCAGTAGATTTGCCATCTGTCACCTTGCTGGATAAATAATCAAGGATTAAAGATTTAACGCCTGAGAAAGGATTTATTTATTTATTTATTTTTAATTTCTGTCCTGGATTTTGTACATAAATCCCTACGAACGCTATAGGGGAGTTTATTCTACTTGCATTTTCCTGTGGAAAGCAACCTTCAACAACCTTCTCCTGAAATCCCACCTTTCGTAAGCAGCTTTGGTAGAACACATGTAGTTATCAAGGCGTGCATCAAAGAGATCTGATGCCTTTGCAACAAGATTTGTCCCTCCTCTTGTTTCCCTGGAATGAAGAGAAGAAAGAAATTGAATGATTGTTACTCTGTCTTACTGTACCACCTCAGATCTGACAGCACTATTTCAAGGAATCTGGTACTCTCTAGAATTAAATGCAAAGGTGCACTTACACACACACACACACAAAAAAAAAAAAAAAAAAAAAAAGTCCACTTCTTCCTGCTCCAGTTTTGTGTAGCCTCTTTGTGTCATAACTATCAGAAGTTAACTTTCTGAAAGGTTAGATGATAAATATTGAATTTGGGTGTTAAAGACGGTTCTTGCTTTGTAGAGCAAAACAGGGGCTTTTCCTTCACTCTCTAACACTGCAATAAACAGTTGCTGTTGTTCAGTCATTTCAGATCTTAAATAGAGAAGGAAAACATGAGGTGGAGGTGAAACCATATGCATTGCATGCTATATATGATACCATGCACAGTGAAGGTCTATGATGTGGTATAGGAGATGAGTAGAGGAAAAAAAAAAAAGGCAAAAAAAACAGCCAAAGGGAACATAAGCTAGTAATGAAAGAAGTAGATGGTAAGTGACGATGACAGCCCATCAGCAGTCTAGCAATTTCTGAGTTGCGTGTAAGTATTGCAACAGTACAACTTTCAAAGTTGCAAAGCAGTTCTACCAGACTTTTGTCAGAAGCGTTACTGTTATAGGGATGCTATTTAGATAGCACAGAATTAACGCTCTATGGGGAAAATGGAATAAAGGAAATGTTGATTAAACAGAAGACAATAAGATGGAGAGGTTAGAGGTTAAGGGGCCTCGGAAGTGAAAATTATCATAGAAAATACCACTTAAACTGTCGCTGTCATAAAACTGTAAAAACGCTCTACATGTGCACTCTTCAAGTGTGTAACTAAACTCACAAGGGAATAAAGAGGACATAGTCTTTCTAAATAACTGATTCCAGTTGTGAAACAGGTTGTGAGACAGGTTCCAGTCTCAGGGAATAATGAGAATGAAATTATTTCATATTCTTTATCTCAGTTAACAAGTCATTTGTTTATCTGTGCCAGAGACATGATATGCCACTGATTGTTTTTGACGATGTTCAACTCAATGTGTGTAAGAAATTCAGAAACAATTTTCCTATCATTTTCTCTGTCTTTATAATGTGGAAATCTCAGTCACATGCATACCTTTTTCACTTAATTTGGAGATAGTTGGCATGGAAAAATGTCACCGTAAGATAGGTGTTCAGAACAGGAACAGTGTTCTTCTAACTGAAGAAAACATATTGTTTTTCAGTGCTCATGGTTTTGATATTATGCTGTTCCCGAGAGAGACAACGCTGGGAGTTCCTTGCAATTCCTTGCTGGGCCCTAGGGAGAAGAGTAGCTTGTGTTGCCTTCAGCCTTCTCATAACCCTTATCATTAAGAAAATCCTGTTCTGTCTGGTCACCTCCATAGTCAGCCTGGAAGGTACACTATATTCCTTGATACACAGTTGATCAAATGCACTTTTGCTTCCTTTGTTTTCCTCTCTGACTCTCTAATAGCAGTGTATCTTCACAGAGAGGCACTGAGCACTAAATGAGATGGTACAAGACATATCCTGCCTACAAATTTAGTTGGGCTCTAGCCTGGTACTTTTTTGAAAACAATTGTTACCTACAGAACCAGGGTTTGCAAATCAGGAGGGAAGGGACCTTGTGGAAGAGATTACTCTTCCAAACACTGCAAAATAAAAACTACTCCGCAGAACCCTCTGGTTGCGTTACCTTATCTTTGATGTTTGAGTGGTTCATCAGTTCGGTCTGTCTGGTTCTTTGTCTGTGGTACAAAACCTTTTCTAACAAATAGAAGTGCTTTGGCAAAGCTGAAGCTGTTGGACTCAATATTGCACTCTATAGGTGAAAATTAACAATACATGTGCAATGTTCAATTGTCCTTATACAGTAGGAATTTTATGCCCCTAAAAGTTTGTACCCTTACAAAGGATATTATCCCTCTTGCTTTTATGGCAAAAGTCCGTTACTTTGTGTTTAATGCATCATTTACAAAGGAATTTTTAACTTAAAACTGACAAATTAACTGACCCAGTGTTTTCAGTTGTACAGTTGCATCTTGAGATGAATGCAATTATAGTCTTAATTTGACTCAGATGAAGATAATATTAAAAACATAACTCTTGTACACGCTGCTAGTCTCCTCTGATGTTATCAAATAGCTTTGAGAGTATTTAGTTCACAAGTGGGTATCTGGTTGGGAATTAGTAAGTGTATTACTACTGCCCTTTGAGTGAGAGCCAGAATTCCTTTTAATAATAATATACACAAGTTTGTCTTTGAAAACTTATATTAGAGGCCTCAGATGGATGGTCATTGACAGGAAAAGTAGAATCCTCCAGAGCTGGTAGCCTCATTTTTGCTTAATATTTTTTCTCCTTTAAAAAAAAAAAAAAAAAAAAAAATTCCTTTTTAATTACTGGGCTTTAAATTTCCTGTGTGCAGAAGAATTAAGGAGTGGGATTTTCAAAATGCTCGTCAGTGACCTAATCTGTACTCAGTGAAGTTAGTGATAAAACACTCAAAGCTGGATTTGATAGGATTAAGCCGATTTACACCATCTGTGAATCTGGCCCCCATTAACTTCAGTGGTAGCAGATTGAACCAACGTTGACTGCTTTTGAAAACCCTATCCTAATTTGGTAGCAAATACTCTGACTATGGAAATGATAGATGTCAAAGAGCTGTTAAAATAAATACATTAGGTATTTCTAAAGCACCAGTATGAGTTTCCCATTGCCCTTTCTAGTTGTATTTTCTCTGTGGTACAGTTCTAATAACATTGTGTGCATGACAATGAGTAGATTATTTATTTATTTATTTATTTACTTTTTACTCTGTTATCTTGTGTACAGTCACAGCCGATCTGAACACACAGGTTTACAAACAGATTATATCCATGGAGCGAAATACACAGTGAATAGGTGTTTGTTTTTTTGTGCTGTATACTTGTACAGTTCTTTTTGAAGACAGAGGGAAAAAACAGCACAATTTTTCTCTAACAAAACAAGTAAAATGTTAGGTTATTTTGTTTTGCCAGTAAGTTGTGTCACAAAACCACATAAAACTACCATGCTTTCTGTATGTGTCTGTATATGTACACATTTCTTTGTGTGTGCATGTGTATATGATTTTATGTACATTTAACTGTTAGACATAGCTCAGTGAGTTTTATGCATAAATGCATCTGTCTATTTATCTTTAGCGGTCTACAAAGTCTAAATATGCTTCAAAAACAATCATTATACAATGTATTTTATAGCTGAATGTAAAGGATAGGTGATGTATCATAAGAAAAAGTCATTTTGCTTTTTGGAATCATCCTGTTTTCATCTAAGGACTAAGAGAACAAAATACCTAATTTCATTGTACTCTTGTAGAAATGTGCTGAAGTGATAAGTAGTTGAGTACTGCAGTTATTGTGAGTTTCTCCACTTGTACTCAAATATTTTGTTTAGGGTCATGTGAAGTACATATTAGGAGTTTAGAATTTATCCATAATGTCTAGGATATTGATATATTTAGCATTGACTGGAGCAGTTAAAAAGCCAGAACCAGCAGGTTTATCACAGGTATTATGGTCGTTGTTCTGTTATTAACTGGACTCAAGTTACTTGCTCCATAAAGAAAAACAAAAAAAAATCTCGCTGAAGAGAGCATTCAAGAGACACATGGCATAAATGAAACTTCAATCAAACCTTAAATTCTCAAAGTGGTAACTGAGATTTTAGCAACAAGACTGTGCTCGACTATAACCAGATAAATTAGTAAAAATGACTAAAACCACCTTCAGCTCCTTGAACATTTACTCATTAAGGGACTTGCAACATGAGTGCTGTGTTTGCTTAAGTGAAGAAAATCTTAAGCACATTCACTTTTTTTGGCTACACCTTGTATTCTGTTTTTTGTTTTTGTTTTTTTCTTGATTTCTTTAGCAAACGTCTACTATAATGGTAAAAGTGGAAGTTTTTTGAAACTTTTTTTTTTTTTTTCAATTGTATAGGACTAAGCATTAAAGGAATTTTCCTGGTTTAATTCAAGTTTACAGTGTTTTTAAATAATATACATTTCCAAGTTAGAGGGAGAGGGAGTTTTGAGCAACCTGGTCTAGTTGGGAGGTGTCCCTGCATGGGGGGTCGGAACTGGATGATCTTTTAGGTTCCCTCCAACTCAAAGCATCCTATGGTTTGGTTCTGCCAAAGTAGAGATTCTGCACATTTTAAAAATAGGTGTAAAAGTTGACCAAGATATAGTGTGAGGGCCCAATACATTTTTTTTTTCTTTTACATGTACCTTTTTTTAATGAATTAAAATAAAACGTTCCTACATGGATATTTTAAACTGATAGCTTTCAAGAGGTGTAAAAGTAGTGATATAGCCCAGCAGTTCTATTAAACTACCTCTGTAATCTTACTAAACTTGACTGGAATAATTTTCTCTTGCTTTCAGAGCCAAACTGGCATCTCCACAGTGTGTTAAGCTGAGGTCATGGCAGGACCATTTGTTTAAGGCTAGTTTCTGAGTACCTCATACATATTTTGGGGGAAGGACAGGGCCTAACATGCAGAAAATGCATTGAGATCTGATATTCCATTATTATTTAGTATTTTCATGACAAAATGTAACCATCTCTATTCTGTGATTATTTATTTATGTATTTATTTATTTACTTAGTCCTGTTGCTATATGATGTGAATGTAAATGAGGTTTCAGTCCGAAGGATTTTGCTAATAGGCTTTGGAATGTGTCTGAAATTAAACATTGTAGCAGAAGATGCCCTTTTTAGGTCCAATAGTTAATTGATGCTGAAGACATCAAATTGATAAGTCAAAACATTCATTTTCAGAATAATAATAACAAAAAACCAACAACAATGAAGTCCTGATTTATTGCTTTTAATTAGGACAAATGGAAAACTGGGCTAGGTAGATATGGCCCGTTGTATGTACAATTGTGTTGAAAGGGACACTGATTTTCCTTGTGGTCCAGTCCTTTTCTCATTTCATTTGCTCATTGAAACTCCATATCATTTACTGCACATGAATAAAACAAAATGGTTAGATCATTAAACTCAAAATGTTTTTAATGCTGTATTGGTTTGATGATGTTTTTAAAATGTCAGAAGTATCTTATATTTACATAATGATACCTTCAATTTGTAATGGACTCAATCACTGTGCATGGAGCTGGGCTTCTTATAACAAGAGAGAGAGGGTCAGGGGTGTTTTCTGCCTCTCTGTGACAGCTGTAGAGCAGCCTCATAGAAAGCTTTTATAACACAAGTGTTGTACACTGGAGCTCTTGTCATGGTGTCTGGAGTTCTTCTGCTTAAACCCCAAATCTACAGGCAGTCAAAGGGAAAAGCAAGCTGATGGTTGTTTCCCAGTTCTTTCACAATGTATCTATAGGTATGCGTGTAACCCTGCATAATTTCTATATTATCTGTGATGCTCAGGTAAACCATGGGGGTGGGTGGTGTGGCTAATCTGTTTACACTGATTTGTGAGCCAATTACTGCCTTAAAACTTTGATGGCATTTTTCTTGCTAGAAACACTGATTTAGACTCTTTTGGCTCTAACTGCTCACTTCCACAGAACTCATAGAAGCATAATGATCTCAGAGACTGTAGCCTGATGTTAGACTTATTTGAAAGTAACTGCATTCCACAAGGCTATTAGAGTGAGAGAGGTAAGCAGGCAGATAAGCAGCATGTCTATATAAACTTTGCTTCTCTATGAAAACCATCTAAAACTACTACTTCTATTTAAAAGCATCACTCACATAACACTGAATCTTTCAAATCTCACTATGTCCTGCAGGTATAATAGGTAGGAACTGTGTAGGAACTTGTTCTTACAGACAGCATCCTGTAGGGTGGAAATATCCCCTGCAGCAATGGCAATGTATTAAGACTCCATTATTGAACTGTTCTGGCTTGTATGTGTTTTTGTAGTGCCTGTACCATTGAAGTGTTGTTGAGTTGTGCATTAGGCAAAATGACAAATATTGTTTCCCTCTTGGGGAAATAATTTTGTACCCAATATTCATATTTGATTTGGTTACAATACAGAAGAATGTATGTACACGATGAAAATAAAACATAGATGTTTGGATGCAGAATGGCTACACTTGCAACAGCCCTCAAAATCTGAGTAGGGCTATCTATCAAGAGCTTGCTTTTTCAGGTAATTTTGATTCTACAGTTCACATAAATATTACTCATGTAGACATACTTGTCTAGTCTGCTTTTTTTCCATCCTACTGTTGATGTTTCGGGGCTTTGTAATTACACACATCTGAAACTGAAAGATTTATTCACCTGTGATACTAACTAGAAGTATGGAGAAGGTCTTTGGAATTCTCATCCTTGCCAGCTAAGTGTATTATATTTCTGTCAAAGTAAAACATTTTAAAACTTTCGACATAGTGATTTTGAAAACTATTGTGAAACATTTTGAAATTAGCTTTAGACATCTGTTCACTTGCTGACATATCTCCGCATTCATCCAGAATAAATTAAAATAACTGAGTGGAATAAATAATAATAATAATATGTCTCCTGTCTACAGATACTATCATTTAAGGCAAAACCAAGTTTGCATTGGTGTTGCTGCAAAGAGATTTAGGGTGCAGTTCGATGAAACTGAGACTGCCTTTATAGGTTACTTGTTTAAAACAAAATACATAATTTTTGATTTTTTTCAGTTTATTATTCAAAGTAGAGAGAAGGCCACTTCAAAGAAAATAGCATAGAAGTCACAGTTTCTGCATTATGCAATACTAAGGTTTAATTGTTTGCATGGCAGTATTTTTGGAATCAGATTTGTTAGGTCAATCTTATAGTCTATATCCACAGAAAGAATGAATCTCAAGGGATCACCCTGTTGTCTTCCTGACAAAGTTTGAACTTGAAGAATTAAAATAAAACCAATCAGAAGCAAAGGTTTGGATACTTTAAGGTATCAAGCTACATAATTTTAGCTCTACAATAATATTGCTCTTTATAATTTGCATGTGAATCAGAGGAGGTATGCTTTGTAATAGCATGCAGGAGCTGAAAAATAATCATTCTTCAACTATTTATGTCAAGTCTCCCACTCCCAATCTTGCAACAGCTGACTGTGTCCAAGTAAAATTTCTTAGCATTGTTTAAGAAAATGAAATGTGTCTGATAATATTACTAAATTACAGAAAACTAATGTTTTTACATAGACAAGGACTGCTATCATGTCTCCCTTTGTTTTATCCGCTCTTTAGATAACTGTTGCTCCTTTTTCCTCTGAGGACACATTTAGATGTTCTGGTTATCCTCTCCCAGTCTCCTTTTAGCTCTGCAGTTAGTTAACATCTTTTCTCAAGTGTGATGGCAAAGCTCAACCTCCAGAGCTCTCTGAAATCCTGCCAGTCACTGATTAAAATATTTAAGAACTTTCAGGAGAGAACCAGGGGTTTTAAATGTATGACAAGGAAGATGGATTAAATGTGGATATATTTAATGAATTCTTTAGTTAAGGGACAGCATTATAGGCAGGGATTTGGGTGAAGAGAGATAAAAGGGACTATCATTTTTGTAAAGCTGATAGAATAGAAATTTCCTATTTATGCTGGCCTTCCTTCTGGTATTCTTTAATGAAATATTACTTTTTGTTGTTGTTGATTGGTAGCTTCATAAATACATGTGAACATTTCTGAAGAATATAATAACTAGAAACATTATCAGCAGCTCAAATCAAAATTTGTGGAGAATTTGTGATTAGTGGGCCATTTACGGCTGGGTGCATAAATACGTATGTAGAAAAATACCTTTAGACATACAGATTCATTTTTTTTTTTCCTCATTATCTCTTTATTTCCTCCATTGTCTACTTCTAATGTTGCTCTCTGTGTGACAGATTCTGCACTGCTGTCCTGTAGGTCTTCTACATCTGACATTGTTAGAAAAGGAACGCTGCCAATATCCAAGTCCATTTTACACAGTGGGTCAATAAAGAGGAGTTTTGTTCCTAAACATACAGAAATGTAATGAAATGACTTCTTGTTATGCACAGGTGCGTGCCCTAAAACTAAAAGCCTGGAGAAAATGAGGCAGAATTTCCAGGGAGTTGGGTTTGCTCAGTGGGATGTGTCATTTGAATAAGGTAGCAAGCAATGAGTGAGTTCATCCCACTGCCTTCTCTTTCTTTCTTTAATGGAATTTAAAAAAGTAGTAAAACCAGCATATTCTTTGTTTTTAAATTAATCAATCCTTTCTATTTCACCTGAATTCCCAATGAATGTTTAAGTCTTCATAGCAGAGACTGTAGCACAGAGCTAAGATATATCACTACTCTGTTGCAAAATGTTTAATTTGACTGTCTTGGTAAGATGAAATACTGAACATTAATACAGCATTAAAAATGCATTGAAATGTGCATTTCCCAGTCAGTTAAATACAGGCAACTTGGAATTCTTAAGTGTGTGTAATTAATCTGTTAGACATATTGCCTCTGTAATTCTCAGGTTATATAATTTACCGGTAGGAATTTTATGTAAAAAAAAAATAATAATAATATTGCTTTATAATTTAACACTAAATGCTCCCTGTAGAAAAATGATAATGCAGTCTTGTAAAGTAAACAATGTAGATTATGATTTTGAAGGCTTTGATGAGTTATCTGTTTCTTCAGCCATATTTATAAAATTGATTGTGTAGCATCTGATTCACTTTCTTTAAAGTCTGTGGACAAAATTTTCCAAACGGGTGTAATGTTGTCTCAGGGAACTCTTTATTTCTGTTCACTAGAACCTGTCCGCATGAAGTCATGTCTTGTGACTACCCTTCTGTTGATTTAGTGAATGGTTTTCTTTGATTTCTTCAGAAAGGCAAAATGCTAAAAATGTTTTTGAAATGACCGAATTAAACTACATTGTTTTTAATAAACTACATTGATTTAAAAAAAGTAAGAGAGAGGTATTTCTATTATCTGACTGTGTTTAAAAAATAAAGGGTAAAGTGACCCTTCATAAAGAAATGAAACTTCATACAGCGTATCTAGATGTTTTGTATCTAACTACAGCAAAAATTGTAACCCAAACTGTTGCCATTCTTGTTACTGATTTTATTCTATTCTTTTGCATTCCCATTAAGCTGTTCATATAGACAATTTGGTAAAATGTCTACATAGATGTACTGTAAATAGAACTGCAAAGCGGATGAATGACCTGTTTTTTAATCCTCATTATAGTTTAATTTATTTTATTGGAGGTTTCTGACCCTGATTTTTTCTCCCTACATATTTAAAACCTTCTGCGGTGGGAATCATAATTTCAAAATATATTTGGCTTTATTAATTTATCTTAATGTCAGGGAAAAAAAAAAAAAAAAGAAGAAGAAAAAGTGTGTACCTTGAGCTGTTGGGTCAGTATAAAGCTATGTTCCTGGAAATGAAATACTGTAATTAGAATTCCTTGGAGGCAGTGTTTTCTTTTTAACTTGACATTACAAGAGAAGGACTTCAAAGAGTTCTGCTACTTCAGCTGATAGCAGAGTAACTCCCTAAGGCGGGCTCAGTTAGACAGCTCAGGGATGGTCAATCAGTGGTAGATAAGGAAGTCTCTGAAGTTAATGAATAATGCTGCCAGTTAAAAAAATGCTTTCCATTTTTATTCGTTGATGAAAATTACAGCTTTGACATCTTAGTTAAAAGTTGAATAGGAATAGGTAAATAGTGCTGGTACTGTAAGAACAATCAGAGGTGATAATGTCATAGCACTGGCATGTAAGTTGGTTAAAATTAAGTGCTTTTCCCTCCAAGTACTCACAGAAGAAAGAAACTTGCTAGGTCATCCCATCACAATGAACATTTACTTCCCAAAGGAGAACATTTAAGTTCACACTTCAATTCCTTAAACAGTGGTGCGTCTTTCACCTCACTGGAGCATCTTTCCACAAGCTAATTGCACAGTACTTGGTAGTTCCGCTCCTTCCACCCCCTACACCTTTTTTTTTATTCTCTGGTTTATTTCACTCTTTTGCTTTTACGTAAATCAGTCTATTTGGAAAATGCCCATATTCCAAGATAACACTTCCGAGCTGCCAGAAAGTAACCGTGTCAGCAAGAACAAGATGGCTGTCCTGCATGCTCAGCCTGTAGCCCAGTGGGCCACTGGCACTCACTGGGTTTGGCACCAGCATTTGGGGCTCTGCCCAGTGGAGATATCCAGTGTAGCAGGCTTTTTAGGGTGGCACATCCTGGGAGAAGAGGTTATATCGAGGTGCTTGTCTCCAGAGCACTTGTGTTTACATGGGCAAAGTCTCATCAGAAGTACCTCACCTTTCCCTGTGAGTCTGTTTTTGCTTCTCCTGGCTCAGCGTCCCCCTGCCAGCTGGCCTGGGGTGAGTCTCCTGCAGCTGTCAGATGGGTGACCATCCATGAATAATGAGAGTGGAGCAAGAAGGAAGGCTTCTGTAACCCCAAGTTTTTGGGGGCACCTCTTAATACCGCAGGTAGTCCAGCCTGCAGTAGCTGGCCTTGGTGCACCTGGGGGCCCAGGATCCACAGCCTGTATTGTATTTCAGTGAGTGCAAGCTCTGAGCTTCAGTTTCTATTTCAAAGCTCAGTTAGCTCTCAGTGTAAATGATGCCATTAGACTTGTACAGGCCAAGAAGGCTGCCTTTTTCACCCTGGTTCCCACAGACAGTCTTCGTGATATTTCTAGTTTGTCTCAGTGGAGTGAAAATTTAGTGTGTTGGCATACTTCTGCATAAACCATTACTCAAAATGTTTCAGTAAGTTTTGTATTGCTCTTCTTAAATTCTCATCAGTTTATTGCGGATCTTTTGAGTTGCATTTGAGGTTCTCTGTGTAACACACCCAGCACTACATATAAAGAGCTTATTAAATCTTGGTCGTGTCACAGAAACTGTTTTACATACATTTATCAAAGATCCAGTTTAATTCTATTTTGTATGAACAGGAAGGAAAAAGCACACCTGCTAGTAGGTATTTAAAGTGGTAAAAAAAAAAAAAAAAAAAAAAAAAAAACTTAATCTTTAGTGGTTGTGGTTTGAAGTAGAACAGTAAGCAGAGATGGTGTCTGAATGACACAATGATAAAGCAGTCAAGTAAAATACAATTATTTACAGTATTTTTTTTAAATAGGAGTGTTTTTTTTTGCACTGGCATATTTTCTAGAGCATGGATTTTCTATTACTGTGGTTAGAAAAGTGCTGTCATATCAGAGAGGTGAATTCCTCTCCTCATTTAGAAGGAAGAATGCAGTCTAGGTGACTCCTTTCTTTCCTTCTTTCTGACCCCCAAGAAAATGCATTGACTTCAAAATTCACAGAAATCAAATTATGTGCTACTTACTTTTGAAGTGCCTTTCATCTCAGTATAAATGTAGAGGTTTTAAGACCAGAAATGGACCTCCAGCATAACACAGTCCTTAGAATTTCACTCTGTAATTTTGACATCCTACCTGCAATTTGTGGTTGAGCTAGAGCATATCTTTAAGACATCCAGTCTTGATTAAAACATTTAATATAAGGGAGAATCTACCACATTCTTTGACTGTTGAGTGTTTTGTATTTTTTTCTGGATTTAATTTGTCTAATTACAACTTTCAGCAATTTAATTTTGTTTTTGTTTGCCAATGTAAAGTATGCTTTTTTTTCTCTCTCTTTTTTTTTTTTTTTTTTTCCTAATAGAAATGTTAATCATTTTGGATACTTAACAAAGCAGTACTGTTTTAAGGTTTGACATGCTGTAGACATAATCAGGTTGATGCTAAAAAAAAAAAAAAAAAAAAAAAAAAAGTGAAGCCCAATACTTCACAGTATTTATTTTTTTTTACTGTTAATAGCTTGTTTTGCAACATCAGTATATTTTATGTTCTCCATGCATTATAAATAAATGAAAAAGAATCCCAGTATATGGATTCTGATATATATGCGTTTACCAGAAATACTGCAAGCATACAATGTAAACTCATTTTCAGAGTTTTAAACAAATAGATTCATCTTAAAATGCAATCAGACATACCAAAGAAACCCTCATATTTAAAGGCTATGATGTATGCTATTTCTTAACCTTATTTCCTCCTGAACTGTCATATGGTTTTGCAAATCTCCTGTGACAATATCTTCCTACTGAGCTTCAGGTAAAGGGCAGGCAATAAAAATGTAGAAAACACAGTCTAGTTCAATTGAGAGAATTTGATTCAATATGTAACAACCCTGATGTACAGCATGACAGGAATCATGAAAGATACAATGTCCCCACAAAATTTCCTTAACAAATCACTGTAGTATCTAAAAAATATTATTTATTGAATAGTATGTTCATTCCACATATCTTATGATTATTGATCCAATTTTTAAACTAATCTAGTTTGTCTTTTTAAAATTTGGTCAAGGATTGCAAGACTTCTCATGTCCATAGCAGGTATTTTAGAAAGCAAAAACATTTATTATTTCAATTAAAATAAATCTCAATGAAATCTCGTTAATGGCATTGCTCTGACAAATACATCCACAGTCTGACTTGGCAGCATGCAAGGGAGAAATATGTCTCCCGGTACAAATTTCTTAAAATAGCATTTTATTTTATTTTTTAAGAAATCAGCAGGTTTTTTTCAGCTTTGCTTCCTATTGCCGTAGGAAAAGTGTTATATTTTAAAGTATGAAATTAAAAAATGCTCAAAATTGTTTCAAAATCTCTATTTCTCCATTATCGTTACTCTGGCTGTAGCATGATCTCTAAGGATTGCCATTTTAATGCTAATTCCAGAAGCAAATGGAGCCAGCTGACATGCGGTATCAAGAGAAGAAGGTCAGCCTAGCAGCTAGAAACACAGGAAACAGCAGGAGACTGCATTATTACTTATTACGTATATTACACTAGACCTTAGGGATTCCTATTATTACCAGGACATTGTTATGCTTGATACTGTACGAATGCAGTAAGAGCAGTCCATGGCCTGAAAGTTATCAAAACTAGTGCAAGCAAAATGTCAATGTAAATTGTCTTCTTTCTTCTCTCTCCTTCTCTCTCCTTCTCTCTCCTTCTCTCTCCTTCTCT